>NQVE01000148.1:360000-622500 GCA_003260385.1 Cuscuta australis
AATCCAAATATATTAAATTTATATTATAATTCAATATATTTTTTCTCACAATTTGTAGTTAAAATGTATCATTGTTTGACCGAAAAAAATCAAAATGGGAAGTGTTTTCTGGGACGGATGGAGTATTATTTAATGATATGTAACATTATTACTAAAATGTAAAAAAATTGTACATAACATTATAATAACAATTACTTAATTATTATTAATACTTAATTATATATAAAATTATAATGATAATTATTATTAAATTATATGCACCATTAAATAATGTTACAATAGCTTAAAATTAACTATAAAAGTATTAAGGAAAGTTCTAAGTTCTCAAGCTATACCAATAATCAATTTATGAGCATGGGCAGCGGCATGTAATACTGTAAGGCCTGCAACCTTATCATATAAACTCCTTAGCGGCGAGGTAAGGGAGAGGTGCCCTGCCTGTCGAGCCATGCGCGAGGCACCTTACTTTTTTGTTTTGGTACAAGAAATATTATTTTAAAAAAATGTACTCCCTCCGTCCCAGAAAGAATTTCTAATTTTGATTAACGTGCAAAACCCCGTAGATTTTAAAATGATTTTATTTGAAAATTGGTATGGAAATAACACATAAAAAAATTATATTTAAAAACTACATCGAAAACTATACAAAATAAGAGGCGACAAGAATATTTTATTTTATCAAATTATCAATGAAAATACGCAAACAAATTGGAGTTATCGAGAGGCCGTAATAGTAAACAGGAAAGACTTTTTGGGATGGAGGGAGTACATATTAATAATTATAATACATCAAAAACGTGTAAAATTGATAAAAACAATTACTTGCCATTGCATGGCATTTCACTCCTCTTATTTGCACACGCTGACTGGATGTGTTAAATTGGTTGAAATGTGTCATGTCAACATGTGACATTCCATTTCTTTACTTGTCATTGCTTATGCTCTAAGTAGTTTGACAATTTTCAACGGTAGTTGTTTCACTACGTATATCTACCACAATCTGGCATAAGAGATGTATCTGCAAAAAAATTACATTTAATAAATTTGATATTTAAAAGAATGAACCCATCCTGAGAGCTCCCTCATTACTGGACAGACAGTCACATGAGAGGCAATAAATTGAGGTTTAATGAAAAACTAGAAAGTACAAGATAGAGCATGCACCTAGTACTTGCAGAGACTATATGCTTAGCATAGTTATCTCGTAACGTAGCTGTGAGGAATTACACTCAAGTTTACCCGTTTTGATATCCCTTGCTCAACCAACTGAGCTACGCCCTCAAGCATTAAGTTGGTATTAAAGATAAGTGTAATTTTGGATTTACTTTCTTACTTTATTTTTACCTTATCATATGGAACAATATGTATGAGACTAAGTCCGTGTGGGTCACCGGGAAACCGACGTGGCAGCAGGAAGGGAAGGGGAACACCGCATGAGGGTTTGGGGAGAGCGGGTTCCCTTCCCCGTTTTTCCCATTGGCCTTCAAAGGTCATATTTCAATTTTTATCTTCTTTTGTTAAAACTAGCCGTTTGAAATTTAAAAAAATTAAAAAAATCTAACTATATAAATAGAACACTCCACTCATCTTTTTCACACACTTACCATCCATTTCTTTTAATTCTCCATACTTCATCTTCATTTTAAATACCTCTCGCCACAATGTCGTCTCCTTCATCTGATACGATGTCGGCTTGTTGTTCGATTCTTTTTCTTTTTCTTTCTCTTCTTCTTTTTTGGATGAAGTCAAAACTTGTTTCATAAACGTGATCATGGAGGTGGAATATTTTTATCCAAACATGCAAGAATTTGAAATACTTCGGTTCCAACACGAACGACAATGTTGCAACGTCATCAGAAAGGTATAAATGTATAAATCTTACGTACCCTTCGCTTTTTAATCCTAATTAAAATTTTATTTTTCACACTTTTTTTCTATAAATTATGGTATCCACACCGTAGGTGGTCACGACTGGCTTGTGGCTGATTACTTTGCAAAAAATCCAGTGTACACCGACGACTAGTTTAGACAATGCTTTTGTATGAGTCACCATCCTATCCTCCGTACTGTCGATGATTTGGCACATGCAGATCCTTTTTACTCTATAGGCAGACAGAAGATAGGGTTTAGTACCTTACAAAAGTGCACCGCAGCGATTCGACTAACGGCATAAGGGCACGTCCGCACATGCACTTGATGTTACCTTAGGATATCAAGAGAACGGGCTGTGAATGCTTGTACAAGTTTACGAAATAGGTTATCAAGTTGTATAGAAATTTACAGAGACAAACTCAAAAAGACGTTCAACAATTGTTTACTACCCACGAAGTGAGATATGGGATTCTTGGCATGCTTGGCAGTATTGATTGTATGCATTGGTCATGGTATAATTATCCTAATGCATGGCGTGGTCAATACATATGATGGGATCACAGACATCAACAATCATCCTAGAAGTTGTTGCCTCGAAAGATCTTTCGACTTGACATGCTTTCTTTGGTGTTTTAGGTTCACACAACAACCTAAACATTATCGACCAATCTCACATTTTCAACAAAATTATTCAGGGTACCAAACTTGATACTTCATTCACAATTTCGAGGGGTGGATTACAAACATGGACATGATCTTGCTGACAGTATATATCCTGAGTATTCTACTATCGTATAAACAACACCGTATCCTTAGAAAAGAAAATGATTTTCCAAATACCAAGAATGGGCAAGAAAAGATATTAAACAACTATTTGGAGTTCTAAGGCAAAGATAGCATATTATCAAAAATCCGACTCATGTGTGGTCACCAAAAAAAATAAGACATGTTATGTATGCTTGTCTTACATTACATAATATGATCCTCCAAGATGAAGGGCACGCGATATGCGAATACGATCTGAATGACGTTCTTGAGAATGTCGAACCGGTGGATGATGCCCAACAAGACATGAACTCATTTGCATTACGTAACCAGAATAGCACCTCCACCTACAAATCGATTTGGTAGAGCATTTATGGATTTTCGCTCCACCAATTGCATCTGATGATTAGGTTTCTATTTTTTATTTTTTTAATATGAATTATGTTTAAATTTTTTTTGAAATATGAATTATGTACCAATATTTTTATTAATGTGTCTTAATTATTTAATGTACCAATTTTAGTATTACGTTTAATTTAATTTAAATGTATAAGTTTAAATGTTGAAGTACATTTTATTTTTTTAGTTAAATTATTTAAATTTAAACAATGTTAAAAACGATATTAAAAATTGATCCGAAGGGGAAAGAGAAAGACATTTGTCTAGAAAGGAAAGGAAATGGAAAGGGTGAAAGATGAAGGTTGGCAAAAGGGAAAAGAGGAAAATGATGACACATTTGATGGCCTAATAATGAATAAGTATGAAATGAGAAAAGGGAAGGAACTAAATTATACTCCCTCGGTCCAATAAAAATTTTCTCATTTTATCTTTTGAGAAATTTAAACGAGGAATATTTTTCTGTTGACATTTCAAAAATATTTTTAATGTGATGAGTAAATTATTAGTAAAAAGATATGATCTGATAGATAAGTTAAGAATTAATAGAGGTAAAATAGGTTTTTTAATTGAAAAAAATGATCTGTGCCTTTTGTGGGATAAGGAAAAGAGAAAGGGGAATGCATTTTTAGAATGGTAGTAGTATACGAGAAATGATCCATAATGCCTTTGTTTAAGTAAAGCAAAAAGAAGGATTCTTTTTTTAAAAACAAAAAGAAGGATTGACTAATTAATTACTCCGTAATACGGGGTAAGTGTAATCCAGTTGAGGCAAAACGGTAGACTAATTCTTTATTCATTTGCCATATTAAAAAAATGAGAAATTTTATGATGTACCTAAGGTCCATCATAGATTTACATATGAAAAAAATTAAATAAAAAAATAAAAAAGATTTTTTATGTGAGAATGTCTACAAAAATGATATGCACTCAAAGTGCACCATAGAAGCACTCTAAAAAAGGGCATATACATTGGAATGACTAAAGGAAAAATTGACAAAATCGTCTAGAGGGGACGAGTAATTAATTTGGTAAATAGTTGATGGGAGATATCTCTGAATAAGAGCAAAAAAGTATGAAAAAATTCTCTTTTGGTATGAGTCGAACGAAGCCATTATTTACGAATCATGAGAAAGTTCACCGGAGTTCGATTCCCAGCAAATGCAGAGACACTAGATAACTCTAATTATTAGAATGAGATGGTATGAACAAATACTACATTCGAATCAAGACAACATGAAAAAAAGAGTAAAATGTATGAAAATACTAAAATAGAAATGCTAGTATTTTATGATTGAAACTTGAATTAATTTTAATTAATAAGACCCTTAATTATGTCATTTATTTAAAAATATAAGTTAGACCACACATTCACACAATAAGTATCACTAATCGCCACAACAATGTATCTAATGTCACACTACCATCTGTCGCTCATCGCCTTGCCATCAGTAACTGCTGTCACATTTTTATCTGTCGCCCATCTCATTGTCACCACATCCTCATCGACAACCGAGTCATACAAGGCCACACTCTCGTATACCGCCCGCCGCACTACCATCAACTACAGTTGTCACAGTGTCATCTAATCTCCTTCAATTCTACTTTCAATGTTCAATAGGTCTATATTTGGACAGAGATTATACAGATCGGAAGCGATATATATAGGAGTTCGGATGATTTATAAGGTAAATATTTGATTTTTAATGGTAAGAGTTAACGAGTAGTAATTTTGCAACATGGATAAAAAGTATCAAGAAACGAATTCAACCAAAGGCATTGGTTAACCCTTGAAACGTTAACTTTTTTTAAATATTAGGTGATGCTGAGTTTTGAAAGAACTCAACCAAAAGCTAAAGTTTAAGTTTATGTTGCCGAGAAATAATGTTGTTTTATATTCCAACAAAAAGAAAAAGAAGAAGCATACTTTGTGAAAACCTTAAATATAATACCTTGAAATGGGGATGGTGGAAAGTGATGAAGGCGAGTGGGGGGAGTCCACCATCGCCATCAAAGGAGATGAGGGCGTCGAAAGTAATGGGTTGGTTCTTGACAGCAGCCTCGATCAAGGAAGGCACGGTGCTTGCGATTTTGTCGGCTGAGAGGTCAAGGGTTAAGTCGACGGGGGAAGAATCCATGGGTTTGATCTCGCCGTTGGTGGACGTGGAGTCGACCAGCTCCTTACCCTCGTAGCTCAACTGCACTGTCACCGCCTTGTACGTGATGTCTACGTTGCTGGTGTTGTTGACGCGGAGGGTGACGCCCATGGTGATCTCCAACTTGACCGAGGGCCGTGGGAGCACCTTCACCTTGAGTTTGAAGTGCTTGAGGCGGGTGCCGGCAAGCGTAACCACCGGCTGCGAAGGCTGCGCGTGCCATATCAATAAACCCACAATGGCCAAGAAAATGACGATTATGCCGACCAAGATGATGAGGCAGCACTTCCAGCCGCATCTCCGCTTGTTCACGCCGCCGCCGTGGCTTGTTGTACTAGCCTCTTTGTTATGTTTACCGCCGCTGCTGGTGGTGGAGAAGGAGTGATTAAGTTTACCCCAAATTTCAGTTGTTTTCTCACTAATCGCATTTACTTTCCCTGGGGGCACCCATTTCCACATGTTGTGTTTTAGCGTAAGTATGTACTCTCGTGCAGGCAATGCAACAAGATGGCCTCATTTATAATTTTATATAGGACCTTCATTCCCATTCACTCACTCCCCGTCCAAGTCAAATTTGCACTAAACAGTATTCCGTAATAAATCATATTTCTCCATCCCATAAAAATGTTGCCATTTTGAGTTTTTAAAAATTTATGGCAATGATGATTCAGTTGATTTTTCAAAATACTCCTGAAGTGATGAGTAAAAATAGGACATGATTGGTAGATTTTTTGTAAAAAAGTATGATATCATTGGTATGCTAAAAAGTAGTTTTTGGAATCAAGGAGCATGTCTTTTCCCAATGTAGTACCTAAAACCTTTTATTTCTTAGATAATACTAGAACAAAGTTCAATAGCGGGAACAATATCTAGTAACGGTGGGCATTTACTTTGAAAAATGTCGAGTAGCGGCAGACATTTACTTTGGACAATATCCAGTGACTGTGGATATTTACTTAAACAATGTCCAGTAGACGTTAAACGGTGCTACTACATTGCAAAATTAAAACATATGATATTAAATTGGGAAATTTACTATGTTTTAGTCCTACAAAAGATAAGTTCCCCAAAAAACAATGCCTCGACTAAAAGGGTGATTTACCTAAATAGTACTAAAATATAATGACTTTCTTAATGTAGTACCACATGTTTTTATTTCGCAATGTAGTACCACGGATCATTGTTCACCGGTCACTATTCAAGTAAATGTCCACTGCCACTGGACATTGTTCAAAGTAAATGTCCACCATCAGTGGACATTGTTCCTGCCACTAGACATTATTCAAGTGCGATTTAGAGAATAAAAAAGTTTAATTACTAAATTGGGAAAAATGACATACTTCCTCCATCCCTGAAAACGTTTCTTTTTTCTTTTTTCATCGTCCCAAAAAAAGCTTCTTATTTCTATTAAAAATTTACTTTTACCCCTTACTTTTTCATACCCAACCTATCACATCATATCTTTTTACTAATAATTTACCAATCAAATCCTACTTTTACCCATCACGTCAAAGAAATTTTTTGGAAATTCAATACCAAAACACACTTCCTTGAATCTTTTAAAAATCAAAAACTCTCATGTTTTTAGAACCGGAAAGAGTATGTTTTAGTACTATTTGGTATAAATTTCACCGACTAAAACTCTGTGTTCATGGCCACACTTAAACGTTTAATTTGAACTATTCTCCGTTTTTTTCATTGAATGTGAACTATTCTCAATATATTCTTTACGTTTGACTATTTTGTCAATTGTTATATGCTTTACCTACAAATTATAGAAGAATTATATGCATTCTCTTCGTCTCATAATTTTTGTCTAATTTTGATATCATATATTAATTAGATAAAATAATATTTTAAAACTATCGTACAGAATTAATTTAGTATATTAATTTTGTAAGATATATATTTTTGTATACCGTTTATTTATTTAATACTATATTAAATTTCCTAATAGTCAAAATATGCAGCAATTTGATAAAGTCTACACACACCCTTCCTCTTTAAAAAAACTTGACAATTTGATTTGGAGGGTTCTTGAGGTGGGGCTGGGTTGGGGGCTACAGAGGGGCTGGGGTGCGGGACTTAAGGGTGTGATTAAGGAGAAAGGAACAATCAATTTAGTGAACGGAGTACAAGAAGTGCTCCGAAAACACATGCAGTGGCAACCGGTAATGACTCTGTAAGTTAGTGGCTACGGAACCACTTCGTATTTTAAATAAGGAGGCAGTACAAAATAGATGAGATTTTAAATTACAAATGTTAAATCACAAAGGGAAGGGTAAAAAAAGAACAAAGTATTGGATTTATGAAAAAACACGAAAATAAGGAGAAGTAAAAGAGCTGAAGAATTGTATATTTTAATGATAATTACAAAGTGTTCACCTCCCCTTATATACATGTATGAGGGTACATAATAAGGTAACAACATTTATGGAAAATTATGTACAAATATAGAGTCTACCATAAATAATAAATATATTAAATATGTAATATTGATTTAACATATTTAACATGCTACCAACTACGTCGGTGATGATCGAACATCAAGGTTGTGTCGAAATTCAGTGAAGAGAAGCGATGGTAGTCCTTTGGTGAAAATGTCTGCGAACTGAGATGATGATGGTACATGAAGAACTCGAACTTGCCCTAGTGCAACTTTGTCTCGAACAAAATGAATATCTACTTCAACATGCTTGCTGCGTTGGTGCTGGACCGGATTTGATGACAAGTAGACAGCGCTGACATTGTCGCAGAACACAATGGTGGCGCGGCATAACGGTTGATGAAGTTCAAGAAGAAGATTTCGAATCCAGCTAATTTCAGCAACTGCATTTGCTACAACCCTATACTCTGCCTCAGCACTGGATCGAGAGGTGGTGACCTGTCGCTTGGAAGACTAGGAGACCAAGTTTTCCCCTAAGAAAACACAATAACCTGAACTGGAGCGTCGCGTGTCTGGGCACCCCGCCTAGTGTGCATCTGAGTAAGCGTGGAGGAGATCTGATGACGAGCGAGAGAGAGTGATCCCATGGGTGACGGTGCCTTGGAGATAGCGAAGGACCCGTTGTAAAGCCGTAAGATGAGTCGTCCGTGGAGAGTGGAGGTAGATACACAACTGCTAGACTGCATAGGTGAGATCTGGCAGAGTGAATGTGAGGTACTGAAGTGCACCAACAAGGGAACGATAGAGAGAGGCATCGGATGTGGGTTCCCCAGAGGTGGTAGAGAGCTTCCCTTTGGAGTCAACCGGGGTCGAGATGGGCTTGCAGTGTAGCATACCTGCCCTATCCAGAATTTCCTGTGCGAACTGCGTCTGATGTAAAAAGAGACTACCATCTTTGGTGCGCTGAACATTAATTCCCAGAAAGAAATTGAGCTCCCCCATATCCGTCATTGCAAACTCCCCCTTCAAGCGATCCGTGATGTGGGATAATAGTGTAGTTGTCGAGGCTGTAAGGATAATGTCATCCACTTATAAGAGTAGATATGCCATGTGTGACCCCTACCTGTAGACGAAGAGAGAAGTATCTGTTTTGCAATTCTAAAATCCAATATGCCAAAGGAAACCTGCAAAATGTAAATACCAAGAGCGGGGTGCTTGTTTCAAGCCATATAAAGCCTTCTTGAGCTTGCAAATGTGGTGTGGTCGTGAGGGATCCTCAAAACCAGAGGGCTGCCGGGCATACACAGTTTCCTGGAGGTGACCGTGAAGAAAAGCATTCTTGACATCCAGCTGATGGATGGGTTAGCCCCTAGAGAGGGCGAGGATGAGGACAATGCGGATGGTGGCCGGTTTGATGACCAGGCTGAACGTTTCATTGTAATCGACGCCAAAACGTTTGTTGAAACCTCGGACAACCCAACGAGCTTTGTACCTGGACAGATCACCTGTGGGGCCAAATTTGTGTCGAAAAAGCCATTTGCCAAATAGGATATTTTGGGTGGGGGAGGGGGTACTAATTTCCATGTGTTATTCTTAATCAGTGCATTAAATTCATCATACATTGCATCATACTAGTTTGGATCTTTGAGCGCACTACGGTATGTTGGAGGAAGTGGGGAGATTGTGGCTGAAGTGTTGAGGTTTAAAATGGTTTTCGGGCAAGAGATTCCGGATTTGGCTCGAGTGGTCATTGGATGGGTGTTGGTTGGAGGGTTGCTTGTGACAGGGTTGGTGGGCTGGGCCGAGGGACGAGAGTGGGCAGACGGGTGAAGAGGGAGTTGGTGTTCGGTTTGGGCCAGCGGAGAGGAAGAGGGGTGAGTCGATTGTTGGGCTGTGAGTGGGTTGGGTAGGGGAGTGTTGGGTTGGGCCGAGGGGGAGGGAGATGGTTGGACCGAAGCCAAGCGTGGGGTGGGCTGAGGGGATGGTGGGGGGGTGGGATGAGAAATTCGGTGAAGGTGATAGGGAATGGTATCCTCCATGGAGTCAAGAAATTGAAGAGAAGAGGGGGTTGTGTCATGATTAAAAGGGAAAGTGGTTTCATCAAAGACGACATGACGAGAAATAATGATTTTGTGAGTGTCTAAGTCTAGGCATCGAAAACCACGTTGATTGGATTGGTAGCCAAGAAAAACACATCGGGCTGATCTGGGAGACAGTTTGTGAGGAGCGGTGGCCGAGGTGTTTGGATAGCAAAGACAACCAAACACACGTAAGTGAGAGTAGGACGGTGCCGTCTGGAATAATACTTCGTGGGGGGTTCGTTTTTGGAGAGTGGTGGTGGGCATAAGGTTAAAGAGATGGCAGGCCATGTGGAGAGCTTCAACCCAATATTTAGGAGGTAATTGGGCCTGGAAGAGTAGAGTGCGAATGGTGTTGTTTATGGTTCGGATCGTGCGCTCTGCGCATCCATTCTGTTGGCTTGTATGAGGGCAGGAGAAATTAAAATTAATACCTAGTGAATTAAAAATATTTTGAAGAGGAGTGTTTCGATATTCTGTTCCGTTGTCACATTGAACTTCCTTAATGGTGGTATTAAATTGATTATGTACATACGCTAAAAAATTTGTTAGTTGAGAAAAAGCATCAGACTTGTGGCGTAAAGGAAAAACCCATAAATAGTGAGAAAAGTCATCCAGGAGAAGCATGTAAAATTTAAAACCAGTAATGCTGGAACAGGGGATTGCCATAAATCAGTATGCATTAATTGAAATGGAAAACTTGAAATTCGAATAGAGGAAGTAAAAGGAAGGCGAACATGCTTGCCTAGCTGACAAGCATGACATAAAGTGTTCTTAAAATTTTTATTATGATTAATAAGAGAAGACAGAAAAGGGACTTCATGAAGAACAGCCAGACTGGGATGACCAAGGCGACGATGCCACGTTTGTGTGTCAACGGAGGCAGCGTGGACCTGGGCAACTCGAGTGTGAGGACGCAGGGGGGTAAAGTGGACCGTCATTATTGGAGCGATGTATCACTGCTCTCGTCTGAAGACCCTTCACAGAAAAGCCATGAGAATCAAATTCAATGGAGCAATTATTATCATGGGTAAATTGACGAACAGAGATAAGATTATGAATGATATAAGGGGAGATGAGGACATTATTTAGGGATAGGGGTGGGGTAGTGAGAAAAATATGTTTGCCAATAGCCGTAGTGCATACTTTAGATCAATTTCCTACTCTGATGTGTAACGCCATACAAACCGGCCTATTTGCGAGCCAATATTTTAAATAAATAAATATTATTTATTGAGACTCATTGTTTTTAAATAATAAATATTGAGATTTTGATCTCAATAGATTGACTCCAAAAGTTAATGTGTTTTTAAATATAAAAACATGTTTTAATAACGGATCTTTCAACATTAATTAATTAAATAAATTAATTAATGATTGGGTTGGACCCAGAAGTTTGAAAATAAATTTCTTAGAAAAATTATTTGAACACGTCATTAAATTCGTTTTGACTATCTGATTCTGGAAACGCAAACGAATCTCAACTTGGACCCGTTCGGGGGAAAAGCGCGTACCGTTCAAGTCAGATTTTTACATAACGGAGTAAATAAATATTTGTAACCCCCATGCCCCTTGGTTCGGCCCCCTCCACATCCATCATGGTTCATTCATTAGCTCCTTCAATCCACCATTTACACAATATAATAAACCTTTCATCACTCCCCATTCTCATCATTTTCCATTTTGTAACGCCCATTGTTAATTCCTCATCAAGTCTCCATCATCACCATCCATCTTCCTCCTTCCCTTGTTCGGCCAGGGCAGCAGCCCAGGGAGGTCTCCGACGAAGCTCAAGTGGGTGCACGGTTGAGGGAGAAGAAGAAGAAGAAGAAGAACTAGGCCGTTCGTGCGAAGCGTGTTAGAATAAAGGCCCAACGCTAGAGGGGGGGTGAATAGCGTTTAAAATAAAATCACAGGAAATTAAAAACGAGAGCGTTAAGTAAAGAGAGTAAGGAAGGAGCACACCGAATTTTATCCTGGTTCAGCACAACGTGTGGCTAATCCAGCCCCCCGAGAGACTCTCTCGAGCTACACTGACTCCGTTAAGCTTAAGCGTGCTTAACAAACCGATACTACTTGAGAACCCGAGTCACACGAGCCTCAACACCTTTGCTCGGAGATACCGCACTCCAAGACTTCTCACGAAGGAACAAGGAACTTCCTTCGAGTTTACAACAAGGGAACAACCTCCCTTAAAGTGTATGAAAACACTTAAACACTCAGGAATAAAACTCTCACAAAGAGTAGATATGAGTGAACTAGTAAACGCTCAAGAACACGACAATTTCTTCAAGAATTGGCTCTCAAATAGCTAAGATAATTAGGAATGATTATGCAATGAAAGAGTATTGAAATGTTGAAGAATTGTGTGTAAAATGAGAGGATTTGGGTGCCATTTTATAGCCCAAAATGGGATAAACCCGTTGCTAGAGTTTCCAACAGGATGAAGACAAATTTTTCAGACACAGGGTGATAGTCGATTGTCAAAGCTTGATAATCGATTATCCAAAGATTCCCTGTCCAAAAATTTAAAATTCTATCCGTTGGACGACAACGGTAACCCAGATAATCGATTGTCAACAAGTGATAATCAATTATTTGTCCTCTTAGAAGATTCTGGGTTTTGGCTGCAAAGACTGATAATCGATTATCGCAAAGCTGATAATCGATTATTGCGTGCTTCAGAACTTTGGAAGTTCAAAGCTGCAGGGGCTGATAGTCGATTGTCACTAAGGTGATAATCGATTATCACCCACCTAAAGTCTAGCCAGCTGAAACCCGTTTTGAAAAACCGAGGTCCAAAAACGAAGTGTTCCCAAAAGTAAAAACCAGGTTTGAAAAATATTGTATATGGTATAAAATAGTGAAAACAAGACTTGTTTGGTAAAAACCAAGTCTCCAAGGTCGTACAATACGTGCGTACGGTTTTGACCGTTTTTCACGTGTTAGACCGATTGACCAAGATACAAAAGTGGTTTTTATAAAATAATTAATTGGGAATATTTTAAAAATGCTCAGAGGTAAAAACAGGGCTTAAAATATTGAAAACCACGGAGTTGGTTTTGGCGTCAAAACCACCGAGACTTGAATTTATTGTCGGTTTTGATCACAAAAGACCGACTCGACTAAGTCTTCAATTCTTGATCTTGTCCTTGAGTCTTTTAGGTCTTGTTCCAAGCCATTCTTCACGCTTTGAGTTATGCAACGAAACTCTTTATATCCACGGCGGTTTGGCAATTATCAAAACCTGTCAGAAATGAACACGACTTTAGTTTATCGTACAAAGTGTGTTCCAACAAAGCGTAGTCAATGCTCCTCGTCATCTTCGTAGTTTCAACGCATCGTTTAGAGGTGAGTAGTTGTCCCCTCTAATTCTAGAACATCAAGTTATAATCTGTGTCGTTATATTCATAGGAATATCGTACGCAACCTACGTAGAATCTATGCATGTTCGTAGGTTAGCCATCAAAACGTTCACTACGTAAAAATCGTATATATTGGCCTAGGAATCACTAGGGATATATTCATCAATGTTTACCTTATTGTTCTAAAAAGAATCAAGGTGTTAAGTTTGCAAAATGGACCAAAACGTAGCCAAGGACAAGGGACTATCCCCGGGACGGTCGACCGCCGCTACGGACGGTGGACCATACCCTCGGCCAGTCTGACAGTCACCACCGGGACGGTCGACCATCAGCCGCGACGGAAGACCTAGGTGAACCGTCAGTAACCCAGAACCAGACCGTAGCCCCACGGTCGACCACCGGTAGGGTACAGTCGACCGTTCCGCGGGCAGTTTCCCGGGCAGTTTGTAGAATAAGCCTCGTTGACCATATTGACCCAGAATCTGATGTATGTTTGCATGAAATTGTTAATAATCATTATGTATGTTATTTAATTTATATATTCTTGGCGTTGACCAAAGGTAAACATATCAAGCATTTATCATGTTCATCCTAGACGCATGTACTAGGTTCATCATCATGTGCATACCACTGTACGGAGGTCAGGCTTCCGTGCGTCTACTACAGTGGGCCCGTCAAGGAACCTTTGGGAGCCAACGGGTTATCATCAGGTGGGCTTTGTGTATGTACATGGTAGTCAGGTTACGGCTACTACCCGGTTTTGCTAGTCCACTTGTTCTCGGCTCATCATCGTTTCAGTATGACAACCGGAGTGCAGGGGTGATCATGTCAAGTGAGGCTAAGCTAGGGATGTCCCTGATAGTTTAGGTCATGCATCAATTCGTATCATCATCACGTATGTTCCACATCACATCAACATTCAATGTGGTAGCACGTCATTTTGTTATATGTAATAGCACCCCAACAGGTGCAAACTAAACAGTTAGTAAACATGTGGTTTTCTGTACGTTAAGTACATGTATTAATATGTGTATAATCATATGGGTTATCACTTCATGTTCTTTTGTTAGATTCACTCCTCAGCTTTCGCTGAGCGTGTAGTTGTTTTTGCTACACGCGGGTAGACATGACGATACAGGTGCTAACCCTGGAGGACAGTGATGATGGGAAGATGGGCGGCGCACGGACAAGTTTAATAATTATATACATTTAATAAATTAATCATGTGGGCAAGAACCCACCATTTGTCATTTTACTTGTTTTGGACTTATTTATTTACTTCTGCTTCTACTCTGCATTTATATCACACACATTTTGGAAATAACTCCCTAGCATTTATTCCACTAATTAAACACAACCGTTTTCACATTAAATGAGCATTAATGTTTTCCACTACAGACGGTTCTCGGACCGCCCATGTAACCCTACAAGTCCGTTGGGTCGTGGGTGAACCGGGTCCACGGAAGGCGGGTGTTACAATTTGGTATCAGAGCGGTTCGGTTTTGTGAAAAAAAAGATAAATAAAAAAAACATATTTTCTCATCTTGGTCAAAGGGTAATTTCAAAAGTCCACAGCCGCATCTCCCATCACATCACTACCAGGGAAAGGTACACCGTTATTTAATTCATTTATATGTCATATTGTAATTAGTTTTGATTTGAGATCTTCTTATAGAGAATGAGCCAAGCAGTAGGCAATGACGGATAGGTAGATCCACATAGGAGTGCCTGAGCACGTGAGCGCACAATGAAGCGTCAAACTAACTATGTTATGCGCTCACTTGTTCCCGCTTTGATACTCTGTGATTGTTAGATGAGTACCATTAGTACCAGAAGCGTTTCAAGCGTTGACTCCAATCGAACCTTCGTTTTTGGTAAGAGACGAAAGAACAAGAGGCAAAGTTATGATTCGAAAGAGCGCTACCAACGTGCACATCGCAAGGCTCGGATAGCAAAGCTAAGGATCCGGAAGCGCCGGAAGGCAGCATGGGAAAGAGATGATCCAGAGGAAACGTTCAGCGTGGACTCTGCCAACAGTATATGCGGCGCAGGTGTGGATATTTCTTCAGTGGACTCAGCCCGACTAGACTAGTGGGTTATCTGCTAACTTATGACATAGTCGAGGTTGTAATCGATGCAACATCTTGCCCCACTTGTCCCAACCAAATATGTTCCATGAATGAAATCCGTCAATTGGTCTTTAATCCATTATGCCCTCGTATGCTTCACAAAACAAAGTCTT
Organism: Cuscuta australis; assembly: GCA_003260385.1. Lineage (NCBI taxonomy): Eukaryota > Viridiplantae > Streptophyta > Magnoliopsida > Solanales > Convolvulaceae > Cuscuta > Cuscuta australis. Next base: position 375,261 of record NQVE01000148.1, read on the forward strand.
GGGTAACGCACCATCTCCCTTAAACACATGAGGTGTGACTTGGAGAGAATTTCGGGGACGAAATTCCTTTAAGGGGGAGATAATTGTAACGCCATACAAACCGGCCTATTTGCGAGCCAATATTTTAAATAAATAAATATTATTTATTGAGACTCATTGTTTTTAAATAATAAATATTGAGATTTTGATCTCAATAGATTGACTCCAAAAGTTAATGTGTTTTTAAATATAAAAACATGTTTTAATAACGGACCTTTCAACATTAATTAATTAAATAAATTAATTAATGATTGGGTTGGACCCGGAAGTTTGAAAATAAAGTTCTTAGAAAAATTATTTGAACACGTCATTAAATTCGTTTTGACTGTCTGATTCCGGAAACGCAAACGAATCTCAACTTGGACCCGTTCGGGGGAAAAGCGTGTATCGTTCAAGTCAGATTTTTACGTAACGGAGTAAATAAATATTTGTAACCCCCATGCCCCTTGGTTCGGCCCCCTCCACATCCATCATGGTTCATTCATTAGCTCTTTCAATCCACCATTTACACAATATAATAAACCTCTCATCACTCCCCATTCTCATCATTTTCCATTTTGTAACCCCCATTGTTAATTCCTCATCAAGTCTCCATCATCACCATCCATCTTCCTCCTTCCCTTGTTCGGCCAGGGCAGCAGCCCACGGAGGTCTCCGACGAAGCTCCGGTGGGTGCACGGTTGAGGGAGAAGAAGAAGAAGAAGAGCTAGGCCGTTCGTGCGAAGCGTAGTCAACGCTCCTCGTCATCTTCGTAGTTTCAACGCATCGTTTAGAGGTGAGTAGTTGTCCCCTCTAATTCTAGAACATCAAGTTATAATCTATGTCGTTATATTCATAGGAATATCGTACGCAACCTACGTAGAATCTATGCATGTTCGTAGGTTAGCCATCAAAACGTTCACTATGTAAAAATCGTATATATTGGCCTAGGAATCACTAGGGATATATTCATCAATGTTTACCTTATTGTTCTAAAAAGAATCAAGGTGTTAAGTTTGCAAATTGGACCAAAACGTAGCCAAGGACAAGGGACTATCCCCGGGACGGTCGACCGCCGCCACGGACGGTGGACCGTACCCTCAGCCAGTCTGACAGTCACCACCGGGACGGTCGACCGTCAGCCACGACGGAAGACCTAGGTGGACCGTCAATAACCCAAAACCAGACCGTAGCCCCACGGTTGACCGCCGGTAGGGTACGGTCAACCGTTCCGCGGGCAGTTTCCCGGGCAGTTTGTTAAATAAGCCCCGTTGACCATATTGACCTAGAATCTGATGTATGTTTGCATGAAATTGTTAATAATCATTATGTATGTTATTTAATTTATATATTCTTGGCGTTGACCAAAGGTAAACATATCAAGCATTCATCATGTTCATCCTAGACGCATGTCCTAGGTTTTTCATCATGTGCATACCGCTGTAGGGAGGTCAGGCTTTCGTGCGCCTACTAAAAAGGGCCCGTCCAAGAACCTTTGGGATCCAACGGGTTTTCATCAGGTGGGCTTTTTGTACGTACATGGTAGTCAGGTTTCGGCTACTACTGGGTTTTGGTAGTCCACTTCTTCCCGGCTCATTACTGTTTCGGTATGACAACCGGAGTGCAGGGGTGATCGTGTCAAGTGAGACTAAGCCAGGGGTGTCCCTGATAGTTTAAGTCATGCATCAAGTCATATCGTCATCATGTATTTTCCACGTCACATCAGTATTCAATGTGGTTATACATCATTTTGTTATATGTAATAGTACCCCAACAGGCGCAAACTAAACAGTTAGTAAACATGTGGTTTTCCGTACGTTAAGTACAAGTATTATTATGTGCATAACCATATGGGTTATCACTTCATGTTCTTTTGTTAGATTCACTCGTCAGCTTTTGCTGAGCGTGTAGTTGTTTTTGGTACACGCAGGTAGACATGACGATACAGGTTCTAAGCCTGGAGGACAGTGATGATGGGATGATGGACGGTGCACGGACAAGTTTAATAATTATATACATTTAATAAATTAATCATTTGGGGCAAGAACCCACCATTTGTTGTTTTACTTGTTTTGGGACTTATTTATTTACTTCCGCTTTTACTCTGCTTTTACATCACACACGTTTTGGGGTTAACTCCCTTGCATTTATTCCATTAATTAAACACAACCGTTTTCATAATAAATAAACATTAATGTTTTTCTGCTACGGACGATTCTCGGACCGCCCATGTAACCCCCACCGGTCCGTTGGGTCGCGGGTGAACCGGGTCCACGGAAGGCGGGTGTTACAGATGAGTGGTGGTGAATTTAAAGGTGAAGAATAAACATGAGAAATAGTACCTGGATCTGAGGCAATATGGTGAGAAGCACCGCTGTCCATAAGCCATTTGGGTTCACGGAGGGACATCATGTCAAATTGGTGGGCCAGAGCTGTGGGGTTAGGTGGTTGAGGGGCTGGTGGGTAGGGGCTTGGGGGGGGGGTAGCTCGGGTGGGGTGGGTAAGAGGGTGGGGTGTGGGCATATGGGTATTGGGCTGGGTAGTTTGGATATGAGGGTTGAGTTAAAAATGCTTGGGCTGGGTAGGGGAAAGCATTGGGCCGTGGGCCCAATAGCCCTTGGGTAGTTGAAAGGCTTGGGTTTGGGTAGTGGAAAGGTGTCTGCCAGGTTTGCCCAGGAGGTTGCCGAGGAGTTCCGCCCGCGCGCCTGTCGCGACCACGCCCGCGCGCCTGTGCCGATCGCGACCACGCCCGCGCGCCTGTCGCCCTTCGCGACCACTTGCCGCTTGTCCTCTTCCGTCGATTCCGCCCTAGAACTGACAGCCACCGCCGGGTTGCCCGATCTACTGTCCGCCGGTACTGCCAGGGACCTGTGCGCGGCCTGCTCCTCTGACGTGGGTGATCACTGCAAGAGCCGTGCCGCCGTCACCAGTGGGAACGAGAGGCCGGCATTGGTTCTCTAATAAGAGGAGAGCCGATCTTGTTTCGAGGAACGTGGGCGGCGGTTTTTGGAATTGAAGGAAGGAAGCCTGTTTGCCGAGATCATCCGAGAGACCGCGTAGAGTTTGAAGAACAAGTTGATTTTCAGTAACAGGGGTGTCAACATCGTCTAGCCAGTCGGCAATATTTATGAGAGTTTGACAGTAGGTGGAGATGGAGGACGTGCCTTTGACAGTGCTATAGAATTGGTGCTCCAATTGCATAGCTCTGGCCGCCTTGTTATCATGAAACAGATCATGTGTCGCTTTCCATAAATCCGCCGCAGATGTGGTTGAGGAGAGGATGAGATCAGAGACCTCATCGTTGATGGTGGAAAGGATCCATCCTTGAATGAGTGCATCGAGTTGAAGCCATTCGGTATCATCTTTTCCGGCCAAGAGCCTCTCGCCGGTGATGAAGCCCTCGAGATTAAAACGTCGAACCAAAAGAAGAAAGAGGAGGCTCCACTTTTTGTAGTTGGGTTATGAATAACTGAGAGTGATCGGAACTTGGAGTTTAACGTTGGAGACCGTCGTGAAAGCAAGATGGGGAGTAGTTGCAGTGGGGTTAGAAGAGGAAGGAGATTTTTCTGGAGACATAGTGAGATAGGAGAGGGGAGACTGCCGAGGGAGGAAGAACACCGGCTATTTGTCACCGGTGAAGGAAGAGAGCACAACAACCACACTAGAGGGAAGGGGTTGTGCCGTAGGGAAAGAGAAGAATGGGAGGAGGTTCGGTGTTAGCCTAGGATTGGCTCTGATACCATGAAGAATTGTATATTTCAATGATAATTACAAAGTGTTCACCTCCCCTTATATACATGTAGGAGGGTACATAATAAGGTAACAATATTTATGGAGAATCATGTACAAATATAGAGTCTACCATAAATAATAAATATATTAAATATGTAATATTGCTTTAACATATTTAACAAGAGCATTTGGATGAAATTGAAGGGGTTAGGAGGTGGGTTCGAGCCACGCAGAGGTTGGAGTTTAGCCAGAGCGTTAAGACGGTAGGACCATACATTTCACGAATGGAGCACTATAAATGCTCTAGTTGGAGCCAATGCAATCTGTTGTGCCAACGGAACCTTGCTCTTAGACTAAAAAGTATGAACGACTTACAAAATGATGTTTTTTACAAGAAAAGATGTTATTTTTGGGATTGATGTCTACATAGTTCTAAGGTCCACATTTAAAATGTACTCCCTCCGTTCAAAAAAGTTTGTTACGTTTAGAAAAACTACGTCCCGTAAAGTCCGTTACATTTATATTAAAAAACCACTTTTACCCCTTACTTTTTCATACCCTACCTATCACATCATATCTTTTTTCTAATAATCTACCCATCACATCTTACTTTTAACCATTACATCAAGGGTATTTTTGGAAAGTCAATACTAAAATATCTCTCCCTTAATTTTCCAAAAAGTCAAACCGTCCCATTCTTTTTGGGACGGAGGGAGTACATTTTATCACATTTTCATGGGTTTGCATGTGAATATTTTATATTTTGCTAAAAGCGCACTTCTTTTGTTGTACAAATACACTAAAGTCTAGATGAACATGAATATTAAGTCCACCGAAGAATTTTCCTATTCGTTCTTTGCTGTTTAAAATTAGGCTGTATTTCCTATTCCTTCTTGGCTTTTTGAAATTTGGCTGTTTACTTCAAATAGCTAAAAGCATACGCTATTTCCCAAACATCCAAATTCCTGCTGCTCTGACGACTTCTGAAACGCCATTTTCCAAAAAGAGCCGTAGATTGGCGAATAATATGGCTTTTAACACCAATTTTCTAATGATAAATACAACACCGTCAAGGGAAGACAATTGGATTGTTTTAGCAACTTTTGCAAAAGTAACAACTAAATGAATGCTTTGTGTCTATAAAGAAGGTAAAGTTTCATTTTATGATAAAGGTGTATAATCTTTTTAACGGCACATTTTGAAAAAAAACTAGATTTTAATCTGTGCGATGCATTGTATGAATATTGTTTCCAGGTATGCATAATATAAATAATACTCTCTCTGTATATTTTATCTGGGCTATACTTAACTTTTATTTATTTTTATGTTTTTATTGATAATTTAATTAAAAGAAGTTCTTGTCACATCTTATTTTATAAAAATTTTGAAGTATTCCAGGATTATGTAATTTGTATGGAATATTTTTTTTATCTCTATACGAATCTACAAATAAAAGAATTTGAAAAGATATGATATTTTGCGCGTCGTTAGAATTGGAAAAAATTGACGAGCGGAGGAAATACGAAATCGATAGAGTGCACAAATTATTGAAATAATTTAATTAAAAGAAGTTCTTGTCACATCTTATTTTATAAAAATTTTGAAGTATTCCAAAATTATGTAATTTGTATGGAATATTTTTTTTATCTCTATACGAATCTACAAATAAAAGAATTTGAAAAGATATGATATTTTGCGCGTCGTTAGAATCGGAAAAAATTGACGAGCGGAGGAAATACGAAATCGATAGAGTGCAAAAATAATTGAGACACAAGCTACATAAACTTGTCGTTTGTGTATTTATTTTATTTTCAATTACTTCAAAGAACTTTATTCACTTGAAAAAGTGCACAAATGGTACGTTGGTGTAGTTTGTATCCAAACTCTTTGTGACTCTAACATTATTCAAATTGATATGTAACATAGGACAAAACAGAATAATTAATAAGTCTTCCATATTCATACACAATTAATTGATACTACAAAAAAAAATATTATGCTTAATAGAGATTTTATAATTCTCAAGCTTATAAAAAAAATAATAGAACAAAAAGAAGAGAGGCTTATCAATCATCATGACTAATAGAATTCAGGATGAGTAATGTACAACAAGATTATTGGGTAATAAGACACTTGGATTGAACCACATTAAAAGATTGAATCCAATCGATTAATTAGTTCAACTCAAGAGCTTATATACCGATTATTTTACGCTTGAATTTCCAATGTGGGATGCACTTTAACAATGACCTCATATATGCAATGTAAATCGCTTCAAAATTTTGTAAATGGAAATAGTCATAACATGATGGAGAAATTGGTAGGATTTTATGCGAACTTAGATTTTTGTGGCTACTATAGCCTATAGGCTTCTTTTCAGCTTCATGTTGTTTCCACACTTTGGGATTCTTGTCTATTTCATGTTGTCGCTGCCACGCTACTTGAGTCAAAGCTTTCACCCTTCTTGAATCTAAAAATCATAACAAAGAAAAAGAAATCAAAATGCAAAAAATATGTTCGTCAAGAATTCAGATATGTGAACCTATTTGCGTAGAGGACCCAGACACCATGACTGCAACTCTTTAAGAATGATGAAGAATTCACACCAAAAAAGCATAGAGCAGAAATTAAATCTAATATGGTAAATAAAATCTGTTAGAATAAAGGCCCAACGCTAGAGGGGGGGGGGGGAATAACGTTTAAAACAAAATCGCAGGAAATTAAAACGAGAGCGTTAAAGTAAAGAGCGTAAGGAAGGAGCACACCGAATTTTATCCTGGTTCACCACAACGTGTGGCTAATCCAGCCCCCTCGAGAGACTCTCTCGAGCTACACTAACTCCGTTAAGCTTAAGGGTGCTTAACAAACCGATACAACTTGAGAACCCGAGTCACACGAGCCTCAACACCTTTGCTCGGAGATACCGCACTCCAAGACTTCTCACGAAGGAACAAGTAATTTCCTTCGAGTTTACAACAAGGGAACAACCTCCCTTAAAGTGTATGAAGACACTTAAACACTCAGGAATAAAACTCTCACAAAGAGTAGATATGAGTGAACTAGTAAACGCTCAAGAACACGACAATTTCTTCAAAAATTGGCTCTCAAATAGCTAAGAAAACTAGGAATGATTATGCAATGAAAGAGTATTGAAATGTTGAAGAATTGTGTGTAAAATGAGAGGCTTTGGGTGCCATTTTATAGCCCAAAATGGGATAAACCCGTTGCTAGAGTTTCCAACAGGATGAAGACAAATGTTTCAGAGACACAGGGTGATAGTCGATTGTCAAAGCTTGATAATCGATTATCCAAAGATTCCCTGTCCAAAAATTTAAAATTCTATCCGTTGCACGACAACGGTAACCCAGATAATCGATTGTCAACAAGTGATAATCGATTATTTGTCCTCTCATAAGATTCTGGGTTTTGGCTGCAAAGACTGATAATCGATTATAGCAAAGCTGATAATCGATTATTGCGTGCTTCAGAACTTTGGAAGTTCAAAGCTGCAGGGGCTGATAGTCGATTGTCACTAAGGTGATAATCGATTATCACCCAGCTAAAGTCTAGCCAGCTGAAACCCGTTTTGAAAAACCGAGGTCCAAAAACGAAGTGTTCCCAAAAGTAAAAACCAGGTTTGGAAAATATTGTATATGGTATAAAATAGTGAAAACAAGACTTGTTTGGTAAAAACCAAGTCTCCAAGGTTGTATAATACGTGCGTACGGTTTAGACCGTTTTTCACGTGTTAGACCGATTGACCAAGATACAAAAGTGGTTTTTATAAAATAATTATTTGGGAACATTTTAAAAATGCTCAGAGGTAAAAACAGGGTTTAAAAAATTGAAAACCACGGAGTTGGTTCGGGCGCCAAAAACTGAACGCCGAAAGCCGAACGCCGACTAAGGTGGTTTCGGTTTTGAGCAAGGACCAGGGATTTTAACAATAGAAGAAATCATCAAAAATGTTTGTTTTGATGCACAAAAAAATATTTTGTGATTTGTAAAAATTGTTTTGACTTTTTGAGAACCGAGACTTGAATTTATTGTCGATTTTGATCACAAAAGACCGACTCGACTAAGTCTTCAATTTTTGATCTTGTCCTTGAGTCTTTTAGGTCTTGTTCCATGCCATTCTTCACGCCTTGAGTTATTCAATGAAACTCTTTATATCCACGGCGGTTTGGCAATTATCAACACGTGTTAGAAATGAACACGACTTTAGTTTATCGTACAAAGTGTGTTCCAACAATTTCCCCCTTTTTGATAATGGCAAACAAGACGGGGATATGCATAGGGTTTTGATCTTTTTAATAAAAAATTCCCCCTTAATATATGCATAGCCCTTATCTTCCCCCTTTTGACATTAACAAAAAGATTGTTAACAACAAAAATCATAAAGATTTTTATTAATTAATTAAGGGAAATAACGGAGTACATAACGAAAGCGTATTAAAAGATGATAAAATAAGGAAGAGAAGAAAGTAGAGCTAGAGCTCTAGAAATCCGGGGAAAGATCATTGAGAAGTTGTTCTTCGTCAATGTCTTCTTCTTCTTCTTCTTCTTCTTCTTCTTCATCACCATCGCCATCATCATCATCATCATCATCATCATCTTCCTCTTCTTCTTCCTCTTCCTCATCATCCACTTCTTCATCTCTACCAACGTTTTGAGTCCCACTTTGTTCACCTCCGAAATTCAGTGGAGGAACGTAAGGGACCATTTGAGCGTACGGGTAATTGACAAAGTCAAAATACCCGTGAAGTTCACGGCTCAAGGTATTGACGTTGTGTGCCGTTTTGGAGACGTTGGTGTCAATCCGAGAGAGAGTGGCGGTTAAGGCTGCCATTTGCTTGGCGAGAGAAGGATTGGTCGAAGTGGTGGCGGTTGAGGCAGTGGCTCTCGGTTGGCGGCGTGGATGAGGCTGTCGAAACGGAGTCTCGTCGGTGCCCGAGTGGAAAGAGGATTCATCAATCTCCCAATGCTTTGTCCCCTTTATCTTTGGCCCAACATCGGTTTTGATGTTATACTCTTCAAGAATCGCCATGACAAGGAGGGCGTAGGGGAGCGGCCGATTGTCGGAGGTGGCCGTGAACATGTGAGTCATCACAAATTTACACCAATTGAGATTGGCGTTGTGAATCATCGCATGAATTGTCTTTGTGTCCTCCTGGGAGAGAGTGGTGTGATTGAACTTCCTAGGCTTGAGAATCCGTGTCAAAACATAAAAAATGAATCGAAACACGGGACTCATGGAAGCAATCGTAGGGCACCGCTGTTGGGGAGGGGGACGAAGTGTCGGATGCCCACTTCCTCCAAGAGGGCGGTCTCATTGAACCGTGCTCCTTCTTCTCCAACGTAGAGCCCGAGATCCTGTCCATCCCGACGAAGCCCGGTGAGGATTTGAATGTTCTCCTCATTCAAATAGATGTCCACCCCGTTGACGTTAGAGATCAACGCTCCGTCCTCATCCTTTTTCAAGTTCGAGTAGAAAGCTCGAACAAGAAAGGGGTGATAATTGACCTTCTTGATGTAGAGGAGATCGAGGAAGTTTCCACGTTCGAGGATAACCCGTGCCTCACGTGGAATGGAGTCATGAATGAAGCGGGCGGTGGAGAATTGGGGAGGGAGAATCTCCTGGTGCTCAAATTTCTCCGAGAACCGCGTCGCCTCTGCGTGGTCGTTGAACCAAAGGAATGACCCGTCGAGGTACTTTTGCGCCGGTGGTGGAGGAGCCGAGGAGGAAGCAACATTCTTCCCGGTGCGGGAGCGCTTTCTTTGTCCTCATGCCATTTCAACAAAATAGAGAGGGAGAAGAAAAAAAATTGTAGAAAATTTGGCTAAGAGTTGAAGAACAATAGCAAGAATGATAAATTATGATGAATATATGGAGAAGAGATGATTGGAATAAGTAAAAATTGAAGGGATATCACCAATTTATAGTGGAGGAGGCCTGAAGATCCATTGGTGTGGTGAAATGTGAGTTTAATGCAGTTCCAACGGTTAGAAAACGGTCAAATTTTGAAAATCTGCCATTGGTAATCGATTTACTCAACTTGTAAATCGATTATCTGAGTCTTCAGATTCTCCGCCAAAAGATCTGCAGACTTCAGTAGTCAATTGCCTTGTTTTAGTCAATCGATTGTTGGACTTTGCGCCTGACTTCAGATAAAGTTCTACAGCTTCATATAATCGATTATCGTGACTTGGATAATCGATTGTTGAGGTTTTGCGATGGATTTGCTCCAAACTTCTGCGGACAGTGATAATCGATTATCTCAAGGTTGTAAATCGATTTACACTCAGTCCTGGGAACTTGAAATCGATTTCTTTTGTTCCCCTTGGCTTCAACACCTACAATGAAAACATTTTGGTACCCGTTTGGTCTTTTGGGTCCTTGAGGATTAGTAACACGACTTTTTAAACTAATAAACACACGCACCCATAATCACATACACAAAACACACACACACACACACACACACATGTACCAACACGCATGTTTAAGTGTTACCTTGGCCAACTCGTCGTTTTGCGGTTGGCGGGTTCTAGTCTACTCGAACCGAATGTCTATACCTCGGTTTGATTTGTGTGGGTTCCGGAAGTGGTATGTGAATCTTCTTCTTTTCATCATAATAGAAGAAGTAATATGGTTTCTTTTGTGTTGATTCCTGCAGGGATTGGTTAGAGTTCGAATATCCTTTTTCAAAGGATTTCATTAGGTTAGTTCCGTGCAAAGTGTGTGTTTTGTTAAACGTGTAATGCCTATGCCTACTAAAACACACGGGTGCTATATGACCTACCCTATTGCAATAATGACAAATAACATTTGGATTATGCATTCTCCTAGGTTGATAATAGTTGCTAGGTTTTCTAACTTGGCCATTGTTCATCCTAGTGTTCTTTCTAGGTGGTCTAGTGTTCCTAATTGTTCTAGGTTGTCTATTTTCATTATTCCTAAGTTGAGCTTTAGGTTTCCTAGGTGGTTGCTCAACTTTTTCCTTATTATTAGGTTCATTTTCAAATCCTAAGCCATGTTTAGTAAGTTGCAAATTATCAAGAACATCATTAAGGTTTTTATGAGAAACACCAAACTTCTTCAAAGTTCCTTCAAGTTTTGCAACTTGATCCTTAAGTGATATACAAGAACTACATTTTGAACTTTCCGGTTTGTCGGCGCTTCTTTTTCCGAAAAACTTATTTTCTTCTTTAAGTTTTTCATTATCTTTTGATAGTTTATCAACTTCCTTCTCCATGGAAGTGAGTTGTTTCTTCAAATCCTTGTTAATTTTAGAAGCGTTGACATATTCATCATAAAGTTCATTAAAGGCTTCTTGTACATCATCAAAAGTATAGGAATCTTTAGAAGTGGTACGTACCTCTTCCGGTGGTTCCTCGTGTGCCATGAGGCAAAGGTTGGCGCTCTCATTTTCTTCGCCTTCCGATGACTCGTCGCCGGAATCACCTCCCCATGAGATGTAGGCTCGGTGCTTCTTGAACATTTTATTCTTGTTCTTGGCGTTTGGACATTTTGGTTTTATATGCCCAACTTCTCCACACCCATAGCATTTGGGTGGACTTCCTTGCTTCTTTCCTTTCCGTTCATACTCTTGGCTCATGAACTTATGGAATTTCTTGAGCACGATCCCGAACTCGTCTTTGTCACTCGAGTCCTCCACATCACGTTCTTGACTTGTGGACGCCTTGAGTGCAATCCCATTCTTCTTTTGTTCACCTAAAGAGGGGTAAAGAATGGTAGACTCATAGGTTTTGAGGTTACCTCTAAGCCCGTCAATGGTGACACTGGAGATGCCGATAGATTCTTGGATAGCATCGGCTTTGGAGCGCCATTCCGGTGTGAGACTCCGCAGGATTTTTCTTACAAGCTCCTTGTCCGTGTACGTCTTCTTGAGAGCAAGGAGATCATTAACGATTTTGGAGAATCGTTCAAACATCTCATCGATTTTCTCATTCTCCTTCATACGAAACAATTCATATTCATGGGTTAGAAAATCTATCTAAGCTTCTCGGACTTGATTCGTACCTTCATATGTGATTTCTAGCTTGTCCCACATTTCCTTGGCGGTGGAACAACAAAAGATCTTCCGATAGTCATCCGGGTTTACTGCACAATAAAGAATGTTGATAGCCTTGGCGTTGTTCTCTATTTTCTTGATATCCTGCGCATCGTATTCTTCTTCGGTTTTGGGAACGGTGGTTTCCCCAACTTTCTTCATGGGCACTTCTTCCCCATTCTTGATAATTCTCCATAAGAGAAAGTTGTTGGATTGGATGAAAATTCTCATTCGCTCCTTCCAATATGTGTAATTCGTTCCATCAAATAGTGGAGGCCTCGTGGTGGATTGCCCTTCTCCTAAACCTGCGTATAAGTTTTGAGTAGAAGCCATTGATCGTTTCTAAGTCTTTCAGAGAGTAAGGCTCCGATACCAATTGTTAGAATAAAGGCCCAACGCTAGAGGGGGGGGGGGGAATAACGTTTAAAACAAAATCGCAGGAAATTAAAACGAGAGCGTTAAAGTAAAGAGCGTAAGGAAGGAGCACACCGAATTTTATCCTGGTTCACCACAACGTGTGGCTAATCCAGCCCCCTCGAGAGACTCTCTCGAGCTACACTAACTCCGTTAAGCTTAAGGGTGCTTAACAAACCGATACAACTTGAGAACCCGAGTCACACGAGCCTCAACACCTTTGCTCGGAGATACCGCACTCCAAGACTTCTCACGAAGGAACAAGTAATTTCCTTCGAGTTTACAACAAGGGAACAACCTCCCTTAAAGTGTATGAAGACACTTAAACACTCAGGAATAAAACTCTCACAAAGAGTAGATATGAGTGAACTAGTAAACGCTCAAGAACACGACAATTTCTTCAAAAATTGGCTCTCAAATAGCTAAGAAAACTAGGAATGATTATGCAATGAAAGAGTATTGAAATGTTGAAGAATTGTGTGTAAAATGAGAGGCTTTGGGTGCCATTTTATAGCCCAAAATGGGATAAACCCATTGCTAGAGTTTCCAACAGGATGAAGACAAATTTTTCAGAGACACTGGGTGATAGTCGATTGTCAAAGCTTGATAATCGATTATCCAAAGATTCCCTGTCCAAAAATTTAAAATTCTGGGTTTTGGCTGCAAAGACTGATAATCGATTATCGCAAAGCTGATAATCGATTATTGCGTGCTTCAGAACTTTGGAAGTTCAAAGCTGCAGGGGCTGATAGTCGATTGTCACTAAGGTGATAATCGATTATCACCCAGCTAAAGTCTAGCCAGCTGAAACCCGTTTTGAAAAACCGAGGTCCAAAAACGAAGTGTTCCCAAAAGTAAAAACCAGGTTTGGAAAATATTGTATATGGTATAAAATAGTGAAAACAAGACTTGTTTGGTAAAAACCAAGTCTCCAAGGTCGTATAATACGTGCGTACGGTTTAGACCGTTTTTCACGTGTTAGACCGATTGACCAAGATACAAAAGTGGTTTTTATAAAATAATTATTTGGGAACATTTTAAAAATGCTCAGAGGTAAAAACAGGGTTTAAAAAATTGAAAACCACAGAGTTGGTTCGGGCGCTAAAAACCGATCGCCGAAAGCCTAACGCCGAAAGCCGAACCCCGACTAAGGTGGTTTCGGTTCTGTGCAAGGAACAGGGATTTTAACAATAGAAGAAATCATCAAAAATGTTTGTTTTGATGCACAAAAAAATATTTTGTGATTTGTAAAAATTGTTTTGACTTTTTGAGAACCGAGACTTGAATTTATTGTCGGTTTTGATCACAAAAGACCGACTCGACTAAGTCTTCAATTTTTGATCTTGTCCTTGAGTCTTTTAGGTCTTGTTCCAAGCCATTCTTCACGCCTTGAGTTATTCAACGAAACTCTTTATATCCACGGTGGTTTGGCAATTATCAAAACCTGTCAGAAATGAACACGACTTTAGTTTATCGTACAAAATGTGTTCCAACAAAATCAAGATTAAAGAGATAATTGGAGACTAGAGTAGTGTCAAAGACAATGTTGGAGAACACTTGCACTTATATGCCAAACCATGACAATGGAAAACAAAAATTTACACATATAACAAATTTTTTGGTTGTACAATTGAGCAACATTATTGTTAAATGATAGAATTTGGGATGGGTATGGACAACTGGATTGGGTAATAAGACACTTGGGTTGAACCACATTAAAAGATTAAATCCAATCTATTAGTTAGTTTAACTCAAGAACTTATATACCGGATTATTTTACTCTTGAACTTCCGATGTGGGATGCACTTTAACATCAAAACAGATGAAAATTTGAGAAGCAATCAACCGAAGGAAAATTGATTTGTTTTGTTTATCTCATGGCAAGGATTATATCATTTATTTTCTATTTAGAGATGAAAAAACCAAGACAATGGAAGATTGAAACTCCCTAAAAATGAAGCAAAGTGCTCGAAAGTCTTGACAACATCAAACCAAACAACATGCTTCAATGAAGCTAACAATGTACGACTTGCATTCACAAGCTAAATTAAAAAAATGATGAAGTACAAATTGCTTCCTCCGTCCCCCTGTATTTGTCCACTTTCATTTTTACACACCATCCAATGCACTTCTTTAATCTATTTTATCTTGTAATTTATATATTAAAAAATTATAAAAATTACTCCCTCTGTCCCAAAAAGTCCGATACGTTTCGAAATGTTGGGTTTGGGCTCCCAACTATGTGTTTTAAAAGCCCATTTGGAGTCTAATACTCAAGCCCATATTTTAGTCCACTTTTGATGGCAAATTAAGGGTCTAATTGTTGAGGGGTACAGCTGGTTGGACATACCATTTACGCACAAAAAAGGGGAAAAAAACAGCCGCAAGAGAGAGAGGAATCAGCTGCCTTTTTCTTCAAAACGCAGGTCTGGTTTTTTGGTCAATCGGAGGTCCAAATCTTGTCCGATCGAGCTGAGAGTTTAGGAGGAGTCTAAGGACTTGTGGAGCTTCAATCTGAACGGTGGAGATCGAATTTCAACGGTTCAATCTCAAGTTATGAGCTTCGCACCAGCTGCTGTTTTTTGGTGATTTCTTGCACTTTTGTTCCTCTATTTTGATTCTAGTGCCTTCGTTGTGTTGTTAAGGGCTAGATATCATTGTGGTGCTCTTATATTGTGCATTTGTACTCTCAATTTGGTGGTAGTGGAGTTGGTTGGACCGAAGGGTCTCGTGGTTTTTTACTCTTTCACATTGAAAGGGTTTTCCACGTTAAAATCTTGTGCCTCATATCGTTTTATTTTCGTGTTTGGATTATCTTGTTGCTTGGTGTTCTTTGGTGTGTTTGTTTGTTGCTCCTCATAGATTCATTCAAGAGGGAAAGGTGTTGATCTTGGGCACTACACATTCATTTGTGTTCTTGCTTTCCCAACAAGTGGTATCAGAGCGCCAGAGTAATCTGTTATTTGTCTTGATTGAATGATGGAGCCAATATACAGCAGGATGATCAGTTTGAATGGCACAAATTATCACAAATGGAAGGATAAAATGAAGGATTTACTCTTTGTGAAAAAGTTGCATCTACCAGTGTTTGCTACTTAGAAGCCAGAGTCAAAAAGTGATGAAGAGTGGGCTTTTGAACATGAAATGGTTTGTGGTTTCATTCGTCAGTGGGTAGATGATAATGTTCTGAATCACATCTACAATGAATCTCATGCTAGAACTTTGTGGGACAAGCTTGAATCCTTGTATGCATCAAAAACAGGGAATAACAAGCTGTACTTACTAAGGCAAGCTATGAATTTGAGATTCAAGGAAGGTTCTTCTATTTCTGACCACTTGAATGAATTTCAAGGGTGTTTTGATCAGTTTTTAGACATGGGTGTAAAGTTCGAGGATGAGATTTTGGGGCTTTGGTTGCTGAATACTTTGCCTAACTCTTGGGAAAATCTTCGTGTGTCTTTGATTAGTTCTGCTCCCGGTGGTACAGTAACTATGGAGTATGTCAATGCTGCCGTAGAACTCATGAGACATCTACTTCAAAATCCGATGTCTTGGTTACTGAAAATAGGGGGAGAAGCAAAGACAGAGATCATGGAGAATTCAAAAGGGGAAAGAGCAGGAGCAAGTCTAGATCAAAATACAAGAATGTTGAGTGCCATTATTGTCATAAAAAGGGGCATTTGATGAAAAATTGCTTCAAGGTGAAGAACAAAGACAAGAACAAGCCAGAAGGGAAAGATGGTGAAAACGATCGCCATGATGCAACCACGACGCCAGGTGATCTGATAGTTGTTTCTGATAATGACTTGATTAATGTTGCCTCTCATGAATCAAGTTGGGTTATCGATAGTGGTGCCGCTTTCCATGTGACGTCAAGGAAAGATTTCTTCACATCTTATACTCCAGGTGATTATGGGGTATTGAAGATGGGTAATGATGGTCGTTCACAGGTTGTTGGCATTGGAGTTGTGGTCCTGGAAACCAAAACTGGGATGAAGTTAGTGTTGAAGAATGTCTGACATGCACCAGATATTCGCTTGAATCTGATATCTACTAGTGTCTTGGATGATGAAGGTTTTATGAGTACCTTTGGTGATGGGCAATGCAACAAACTCACTAAGGGTTCTCTTATTGTGGCTCGTGGGAAGAAGTGTTCAGGTTTATACTGGACCAATGCTTCAGTCTCTATTGATTCTGTCAATGCAGTCGAGAGTGATAGTTGTTCAGAATTATGGCATAGAAGATTGAGTCACATCAGCGAGAAGGGTCTTGATTGTTTAGCCAAGAAGAATGTTCTTCCAGGAGTGAAGGATGCAAATTTAAAAAAGTGCGGTCACTGCTTGGCTGGGAAACAGAACAGGGTGTCATTCAAAAGTCATCCATCTTTCAGAAAATCAGAGTTGCTTGAATTGGTACATTCAGATGTTTGTGGTCCTATGAAGACAAAGACGCATGGTGGTGCACGTTACTTTGTGACATTCATTGATGATTGCTCAAGGAAACTATGGGTGTATGCCTTGAGGTATAAAGACCATGTTCTTGGGGTCTTTAAACATTTTCATGCTTCCGTTGAGAGAGAAACGGGAAAGAAGTTGAAGTGTATTCGCGCAGACAATGGTGGTGAATACCTTGGCCCGTTTGATGAGTATTGTAGACAACAGGGCATCAGACATCAGAAGACGCCTCCCAAAACTCCACAGCTTAATGGCCTTGTAGAAAGGATGAATAGGACATTGGTGGAGAGAGTTAGATGTTTACTTTCAGAAGCACATTTGCCTAAATTTTTTTGGGGTGAGGCTTTGTATACTGCTGCACATGTAATTAATTTGTCACCTGCTACTGCTTTACATGGAGATGTTCCAGATCGAGTATGGTCCGGGAAAGATGTTTCTTATGACCATTTGCATGTTTTTGGGTGTAAAGCTTTTGTACATGTGCCAAAGGACGAGAGATCCAAATTAGATGTCAAGACAAGGCAGTGCATCTTTGTTGGCTATGGTCATGATGAATTTGGCTATAGACTTTATGATCCTGTTGAGAAGAAGCTTGTCAGAAGCCGTGATGTTATCTTTATGGAGGATCAAAATATTGAAGATATTCAGAAAATGGAGAAGTCAGAGTCTCAAAGTTATGATGATCTTGTTGATTTGAATCCAACTCCCGTGGCTCATACGCCTAATGCTACCAATGGAGATGAAAATGATGATAGCAATCATGTTCCACGTGATTTTGCCGATGGTAATGGTGAAGAAGATTCAAATGAGGTACATAATCAACCTCATGTTGATAACAATGCACCTACAGTTGCTCTCAAGAGGTCTACAAGGGAAAGAATTCCCTCTACTCGTTATTCTTCTAATGAGTATGTGCTCCTTACTGACGGGGGAGAATCTGAGTGCTATGAAGAGGCTATGGAGAACGAGGATAAGGATAAATGGGTTGAGGCAATGAATGATGAAATGAAATCATTGCATGATAATCATACTTTTGAGCTAGTCAAGTTGCCCAAAGACAAAAAAGCTTTGAAGAATCGGTGGATCTATAAGTTGAAAAAATGAACAGGGTGCTTCGTCTCCACGATACAAGGCTAGACTAGTGGTTAAAGTCTATAGTCAGAAAAATGGTATTGACTATGAGGAAATATTTTCTCCAGTTGTGAGGATGTCTTCGATTCGAGTTGTTTTGGGTCTTGCAGCCAGCCTTGACTTGGAAGTTGAACAGATGGATGTCAAAACAGCATTCCTTCATGGTGATTTGGGGAAGGAAATTTATATGGAGCAACCGGAAGGCTTTGTGGTGAAGGGCAAGGAGAACTATGTTTGTAAGTTGAAGAAGAGCTTGTATGGCTTGAAACAAGCTCCAAGGCAATGGTATAAGAAGTTTGAGTCTGTGATGATCCAGCAAGGATATAAGAAGACTACTTCTGATTATTGTGCTTTTGTGCAGAAGTTCTCTGATAATGACTTCATTATTTTGTTGCTTTATGTTGATGATATGCTTATTGTTGGTCATAACTCTTTGAGAATTGCAGAGTTGAAAACAGAGCTTAGTAAGTCCTGTGCGATGAAGGACTTGGGACCAGCAAAACAGATTCTTGGCATGCAAATTACACGTGACAGAGAGGCAAGAAAGCTATGGTTGTCTCAGGAGAAGTACATTGAAAAGGTGCTTCAACGATTTCATATGGAAAAGGCTAAAGTGGTGAGCACACCTCTTGCTACACACTTTAAGCTTAGCTCTAGACAGTCCCCATCTAATGATGCTGAGAAGGCAGAGATGCGACGTATTCCTTATGCATCTGCAGTAGGAAGTTTGATGTATGCAATGGTTTGCACAAGGCCAGATTTAGCGCATGCAGTTGGTACAGTAAGCCGCTTCCTTTCTAATCCAGGAAAAGAGCATTGGAATGCAGTGAAGTGGATTATGAGATATCTCCGAGGCACATCTAGTTTGAAACTTTGTTTTGGAACTGGAAAACCTGTTTTAAATGTTTATACAGATTCTGTTATGGCTGGAGATATTGATACCAGGAAGTCCACATCTGGTTATTTGGTTACCTTTGCAGGGGGAGCTGTTTCATGGCAATCTAAACTTCAGAAATGTGTTGCGTTGTCCACAACAGAGGCCGAGTTCATTGCAGCTACAGAAGCTTGTAAAGAGCTGCTTTGGATGAAGAAATATCTTCGTGAACTTAGTGTTATTCAGAATAGGTATGTCTTATATTGTGACAGTCAGAGTGCTATACATCTTAGCAAAAATCCTACTTTCCATGGCAAATCTAAACATATTGATGTACGTTATCATTGGATTTGAGATGTGCTTGATCTCAAGTTATTGGAGTTTGAAAAGATTCACACAGATGATAATGGTTCTGATATGATGACTAAGGCTTTGCCAAAGGGGAAGTTTGAAACTTGTAGTTTGATTGCCGGTTTGGCAACCACCTCCACATAGTCGGGAGGGCGGAGATTTGTTGGGTTTGGGCTCCCAACTATGTGTTTTAAAAGCCCATTTGGAGTGTAATACTCAAGCCCAAATTTTAGTCCACTTTTGATGGCAAATTAAGGGTCTAATTGTTGAGGGGTACAGCTGGTTGGACATACCATTTACACACAAAAAAGGGGAAAAAAACAGCCGCAAGAGAGAGAGGAATCCGCTGCCTTTTTCTTCAAAACGCAGGTCTGGTTTTTTGGTCAATCGGAGGTCCAAATCTTGTCCGATCGAGCTGAAATTTTAGGAGGAGTCTAAGGACTTGTGGAGCTTCAATCTGATTGGTGGAGATCGAATTTCAATGGTTCAATCTCAAGTTATGAGCTTCGCACCAGCTGCTGTTTTTTGGTGATTTCTTGCACTTTTGTTCCTCTATTTTGATTCTAGTGCCTTCGTAGTGTTGTTAAGGGCTAGATATCATTGTGGTGCTCTTATATTGTGCATTTGTACTCTCAATTTGGTGGTAGTGGAGTTGGTTGGACCGAAGGGTCTCGTGGTTTTTTACTCTTTCACATTGAAAGGGTTTTCCACGTTAAAATCTTGTGCCTCATATCGTTTTATTTTCGTGTTCGGATTATCTTGTTGCTTGGTGTTCTTTGGTGTGTTTGTTTGTTGCTCCTCATAGATTCATTCAAGAGGGAAAGGTGTTGATCTTGGGCACTACACATTCATTTGTGTTCTTGCTTTCCCAACACGAAAAAACTGTGTCCCATAAAGTCCGTATCATTTCTATTAAAAAACCACTTTTACCCCTTACTTTTTCATACCCTACCTATCACATCATACTTTTTTCTTAATAATCTACCCATCACATCCTACTTTTACCCATCATATCAAGGGTATTTTTGGAAAGTCAACACCAAAGTATCCCTCCAGTAATTTTCCAAAAAGTCAATATGTACCAATCTTTTTGGGACGGAGGGAGTATATATTAATAATCTATATGTTAAGACAAATCAAACAAGATCACACATGACTATATTTAGGCTTACACATTGAGAGAATTTGATGAGTCAAAGTGCTTAGATGAACAGTTCCAAAAGTCAAATGTGGACAAATACAGGGGGACGGAGGGAGTATGTTTGAACTTGCAAATGAATAAGGCAATTCTTCTGGGGAGGCTCACGTCTTTGTTTCAACCTAGAGCAATGTGTATTGAAAGCTACCATGGATGCAATACTCACCATTGTGTTGCACCAGTGTACCACCAAAATACAAATTGAGCTAAAAAATGCCCCAGAATTAGTAGCCCATAAATCAACACAGCACCTTCATACATCACTAGCTATATCAAAAACAGATGCTGACAACTGTTTCTTCTAGTAGTCTCACGGTGCTGATTTCAGTAGTTTTCCGAGCAGCTGTCTGATATATTTACAGACTATTCTTTAAAAACAATTGTGGAAAATGGTTGACGACACCTGTTTTGTAATGTTTTAGAGTACGACTTTTTAGTGTTGTCCTTGTATGAGTAAGACATCTGTTTTTTAGAGTTAAAGAGAACTGTGATTTTTTATTGTCTATCTATAATGAATACTACTGTTCTTTTTAACTTCAGACTCCTATTTCTTGGTGTTGTCGTTCAGCAATATAGACATCTACTTTAAAAAGTAATTGAAAGATATACGGAGTATCAGACTACTGCTCGGAAGACTAGTAAACAAAAATTGCATGAGACGTACAACTGTTATCTTTTGTTGTATTTCTAGATTAGGGACTACTAACATTATTCTTATTCAAACTACTGTTTGCTATAGTTGTATATTGATTATTAACACAATGGTCTTTTGTAGTTTTCCTTGAAGTATTCAAACTATCTTTTATGATAGTAATTGAATTGTTTATCAGACAGCTACTCTAAGGATTACTAAAGAAATTTGCTTCAGACAACTACTATTTCACGTTGTATTTTAAAAAATATGAACTACTAATTTTGTAGTATTTCAAACAACTGTTTGTTTTGATTGGCTAAATGTAATTAACACTACGGGTTTGTGTAGTTGTACATATACTTTTCAAACTATTAGTTTGAATGGTAGTTGAATTTTTTATTAGACATCTGTTATCTTGTGTTGATTACCAAATAAATATAAATTCAAAAAATACAATATATTGAACAATATATAAATTCATACATTTAAAATAGTATTAAAATCTAATAATTTAATATTTACATCGTCTTTCTTACAATTTGCATATTCTACATGCGTGCCTCTTCAATCCATCCTATTTCTGTGATATAGGTTGTTGCTCCTACAAAGGAACAAGTGAGGAACCCAATCCTTGAGAATCTTCGTGGGTTGAACATGAATCTCTCACCTTCTATCAGAAACCCAATAACTCCTGAAATGATCGTTGTGAATCAAAAACTAATTGTTGGAGACAACCACCTAGAACGTATAATCTCTAGTCATTCCATGGAGTTGGTTGAACCTGTTATTGAAGTGACAAGTTCAATGAAGGAGCAGGAGGTGAAATTCCCCATAACAGACAACTTGATGTCATTCACTTACCGAATAGAACTGTATGGTTGAACTGACAGAACTAGCAAATCGTGGAGAGAGACTGGACTCTCTCATTGCTTGCTCAAGGTTCTGTTTTTATTGGCAACGTGCGTTTGAAACAGATAAGTCAGTCAAGTTACACAATAAAAACTTATTTTGATATGATGAATGAATGTAACAAGAGCAATGATCTACACAACATGGAGATACAAAAAAAACAAATTACATTGGAGAAAAAAATAAGTGGCAACAACAAACCCTATATATATACATATATACATACATATATATATATATATATATATATATATATATATATATATATATATATATACATACATACATACATACATACATACATACATACATACATACATACATACATACATATATATATATATATATATATATATATATATATATATATATATATATATATATATATATATATATATTTGCACAAGGTACCCCAAACCTTTACTTACAATCAACAACCATAACCCTATGATAAAAGTAAAGATTATAAGAGAAGTTTTAGTCACAATGTCCTCATCCAAACTAATATCAAAGCTATCTTCCAAAAGGAGAATACGAATTCAATTTAATTAAGTAAAACCTGGACATAAAATTCAAACTTAATTGATGATATTATTTTATAATAAGACACTTTAGTCAATTGACTAAAAACATCTTTTTAGAATAAGATAATCAACATCTAAGTATTAACATCTAAAAGCCAGGAAACTACAACACCCAAAGTAACTAAGAAGCAATCTTAAATATTCAACAGAAATTGTTTGTCCAAGTTGACCGACACTCCTAAAGCCAAAAAATACCATACAATAGCCTAAGACATCAGGACACCAAATCATAGAGATGTTGTAGAAGAGTCCAACATGTCCAAATGTACTATAAAATCTGGAATGCATCTTTGCTCAGCCAAACTGACCAAACATGGCTTCAAATATTGGAAATCTCAATCAACATACACTTTATATGAATTACATTTAGGACCTGGACCTGTAGCAACTTATATGGAAACCAACAACAAATTTAAAAGCAATACTCATGTGAAGATGTCTGTGAAGCCTAATGGCTGAATAAGCCATTTTAATACAAAATAGTATAGAAGTTATCAGACTTAATTCACGTCTAGAATCATATCCGAACGAGAATACCTAAATCCAGATATATATCGAACTCATATATATATATTATCAGACTTGGTCTTGTGAAACCTAAATCTAGATATTTAGCCACTTATGATGCATACGAATGAATAAAAGACATACTATATATGTGTAAGGAAGAATAGAGTTGAGCAAAATATGAGGGAAAAATGCTAGGATTCAATAATAAACGAAAAGGGCTACCAATTCAAATTGAATTCTTTACTCAGTCTATGAAGTAATTTACAATCGGAAGCCATCATCGTTTGAAATCTGAGCACTAGTCGACGATTCCAAAGTTGAAGCTCGTCAAAGATGTTGGAACACACTTTATATTGCGTTGAACTAAAGTCGTGTTCATTTCTGACAGGTTTTGATAATTGCTAAACCGCCGTGGATATGAAGAGTTCAATTGAATAACTTTAGGCATGAAGAAAGGCATGAAACAAGACCAAGAGACTCAAGTACAAGATCAAGAATTGAAGACTTAGTCGAGTCGGTTTTACTGTGATCAAAGCCGACAATCAATTCAAGTCTCGGTTCTCAAAGAGTCAAAATAATTTTACAAAATCATGAATCGTTTTTTTATGCATCAAAATAAACGTTTTAACAAAGGATTTTAATGTTTTAAAATCCCAGGTCCTTTCCCAAACTAAAGCCACATATTTGGCATTCGGCGTTCGGCATCCGGCATCCGGCATTCGGTGTTCGGCGTTCGGTTTTTGGCTTCCGAACTAACTCAGTGGTTTTCTATATTTTTAAATTTTTTTTACCTCTTGGAATATTTAAAAGGTTCCCAAACAATTTTTTGGTTAATCGGTCTAACACGTGAAAATCGGTCAGAACCGTCAACACTTGACAAACGACCTCGAAGACTTGGTTTTTAATAAACAAGTCTTGATTTTACTATTTTACACCATATACAATGTTTCTCAACCTTGGTTTTTACCTTTGGGAATACTTTGTTTTTTGGACCTCGGTTTTTCAAGTTAAGTTTTTGTTGGATGGTCTTAGATGGTCGATACTCGATTGTCATCCTTGCAACAGTCGACTATCACATGCTGCTGCTTCTGAACTCTAAGTTCACGACCATCCTATACTCGATTAACACATGTGGTCACTCGATTATTTGCGTTTTTTTAAAAACTAGAATTTTTTCAGAGAGGCTTGATAGTCGACTGACAGACTTAGACAATTGACTATCAGTGTTACCGTTGCCCTCCAACGGATAGAATAGTTCATAGCTTTTTGAGAGCCAATTAGTGAAGAAATTGTCGTGTTCTTGAGCGTTTACTAGTTCACTCATATCTACTCTTTGTGAGATTTTGATTCCTGAGTGTTTAAGTGTTTCTATACACTTGAAGGGAGTTTGTTCCCTTGTTGTATATCGGAGAAGTTTTCGTTCCTTCGTGTGAAGTCTTAGAGTTTGTTATCTCCGAGCAAAGGAATTGAGGCTCGTATGACTGGAGTTCTCAAGTTGTATTGGTTTGTTGAGAACCTTTAAGCTTAACGGAGTTAGTGTAGCTTGAGAGAGTCTCTAGGGAGGCTAGATTAGCCACACGTTATGGTGAACCAGGATAAAATTCTGTATGCTCCCTCCTTACGCTCTTTACTTTACCCTCTTCGTTTTTAAAATCCTGCAATTTTGTTTTAAACACTATTCACCCCCCCCCCCTCTAGCAATGGGCCAGTATTCTTACAATTGGTATCAAAGCCATACTCTCTGAAAGACTTAACCGTTTGAGAGAAACGATCAATTGCTTCTACTCAAAACTTATACGCAGGTTTAGGTGAAGGACAATCGACTACAAGGTCTCCGTTGTTTGACGGAACGAATTACACATATTGGAAGGAGTGGATGAGGATTTACATACAATCCACCAACTTTCTCCTGTGGAGAATCATCAAGAAGGGCAAAGAAGTGCCTATGAAGAAGGTCGGGGAAACCACCGTCCCTAAAACTGAGGATGAGTATGATGCGCAGGATATCATGAAGATCGAGAACAACGAAAAAGCCATCAACATCCTTTATTGTGCCGTGAACCCAGATGACTACCGGAAGATTTCTTGTTGTTCCACTGCCAAGGATATGTGGGACAAGCTTGAAATCACCTATGAAGGTACGGATCAAGTCCGAGAAGCTAAAATAGATTTTCTAACCCATGAATATAAATTGTTTCCTATGAAGGAGAATGAGAAAATCAATGAGATGTTTGAACGATTTTCAAAAATCGTCAACGACCTTCTCGCTCTCAAAAACACGTACACGGACAAAGAGCTTGTGAGAAAAATCCTGCGGAGTCTCACACCGGAATGGAGCTCCAAAGTCGATGCCATCCAAGAATCCATCGGCATCACCAACGTCACCATCGACAGACTTAGAGGTAACCTAAAAACCTATGAGTCTAGCATTCTTTTCCCCTCTTTAGGTGAACAAAAGAAGAAGGGGATCGCACTCAAGGCTTCCACAAGCCAAGAACACTCCATGGAGGAATCAAGCGACGAAGACAACGAGTTTGGGCTCGTTATCGAGAAATTCCACAAGTTCATGCGGAAGGAATATGAATGGAAGAGCAAGAAGCAAGGAGGGCCACCCAAACGCTATTGGTGTGGAGAAATAGGGCATATCAAGCCGAAATTCCCAAATTCCAAGAACGAGAAGGAGAAGAAGCCATTCAAGAAGCACCGAGCTTACATCTCTTGGGGAGGCGACTCCGGCGACAAATCTTTGGATGACGATGAAAACCAAAGCTCCAACCTCTGTCTCATGGCACCCAAGGAACCCCCGGAGGAGGTATGTACCACTTCTAAAGATTCCTACTCTTTTGATCATGTACAAGAAGCTTTTAATGAACTTTACGATGAGTATGTCAACGCTTCTAAAATTAACAAAGATTTGAAGAAACAACTTTCTTCCATGGAGAAGGAGGTTGAAAAACGTTCTAAAGAAAATGAAAAACTTAAAGAAGAAAATAAGTTTTTCAGAAAAAGAAGCGCTGAAAAACTGGAAAATTCTAAATGTAGCTCTTGCACATCTCTGAAACAACAAGTTCCAAAACTTGAAGGAACCTTGAAGAAGTTTAGTGTTTCACATAAAAACCTTAATGATGTTCTTGACAACTTGCAATTTTCTAAACATGGCTTAGGGTTTGAAAATGAAACTAATAATAATAAGGAAAAAGTTGAGCAACCACCTAAACAACCTAAGGCTCAATATAGGAATAATAAAACAAGCAATATTAGACAAACTAGAACAACTAGGAACACTAGACCACCTAGAAAGAACACTAGGATGAACAATGATCATATTAGAGAACCTAGAAATAACTTTTTGAATATGCATAAATAAAACTTTTTTCAAAGAAGGATTAATCAATATAGAAAACCTAGCAACTATTATCAACCTAGGAGAATGCATAAATCAAATGTCATTTGCCATTATTGCAATAGGGTAGGACATAAAGCCCTGGTTTGCTTCACTAGGCATATGCATTGCACTCAAAACCAATCACACTACCAACATGCACCTAACGCCCAAGGACCCAAAACGGATTGGGTACCTAAATCTTTTTAAATTGATTTGTAGGTGTGCTTGAAGGCATCAAGTGTACTTTGGTACCTTGATAGCGGATGCTCCAAGCACATGACCGGAGATGCATCCAAGATTTTACAAATCAAACCAACTAAAAGGGGAAATGTTGTCTTTGGTGACAGTAACAAAGGCAAAATAATCGGCATTGGTTCGGTTGGTAAAAACGAAACCTCCTTTATTGATAATGTGTTATTAGTTAAGGGTCTTAAGCACAATCTCTTGAGCATAAGCCAAATGTGTGACAAGGGAAATCGTGTGACCTTCGATTCAAAATCATGCATGGTAGAACGTCTTAGTGACAATAAGATGATTGGAATTCAAATGAAATTGAAATCAAGCTTTAAAAGAAGGAGGGGTATCGCAAACCGCTCAACATATCACAAGATTAGCCATCAAAAGTGTCCGGATTCAATAGAATCGGAGAGATAAAACTTCGAGTGAACAGTACCTTCCATGGAGTGGGACTGACGGCGAAGGCTATGAATTGGCGACTGGGCAGTCGGCGCTGGGCAGTGGGACTAACGGCGAAGGCTCTCGGCGAATTGGCGATGGGTGGGACTAACGGCGAAGGCTCTCAGTGAATCCTTTGCTCTCGAACAACACAAGCGCGATGGCGATTAAGGTTGGATAAGGTTGGGCTATTGAGTGAGTGGTGTTCTTTGAACGGAAAAACGAAATTAGGAAGCGGGAGAATGAAATTGGGAAGAGGGAGAATGAAATTGGGAAGAGGGAAAACTTCCCATTTTTTCTATGTCCTTCTAGTTTCTTCCAACAACGATTTAATGTAATTTGATGATATCTTATTTGATCTGATCTTGTCTGATCTAATATGTTGAGATCTAGTCTGATTTGATCTGATCTGAGTGAAATTATATGTAAGGTTGTTGATCATTTGATAAAATAAAATACTCTTGTCACCTCTTATTTTGTAGAGTTTACGATGTAGTTTTTAAATATAATTTTTTATGTGTTATTTTGTTACCAATTTCCAAAAAATATGATTTTAAACACCACGGGATTTTACACGTTAATCAAAGTAAGAAATTCTCTTTGGGACGGAGAAAGTATGAGTTTCGAAATGTTAAAAAAAGTTGTTTGGAGAGATCTAAAATAAGATCTTATATGACCAAAAATATGATTATTTAGAAGAATTGGATCTGTGCAAGTAACCAGCTCAGTTATCAATATCGGTAAGATCTTATACGGTCAAAAGTATGAATATCCTAAGAAATTGGATCAGTGTGAGTAACAAGTTCAGTTATCACTACTTCTAAAATCTTATTAGCTCAAAAGTATACGTATTTAGAAGAATTGGATCGGTGCAATTACCTTGTTATTATAAGTACTGGTAAGATCTTATATGGCCAAAAATATGAGTATTTAAAAGAATTGGATCTATGCAAGTAACCAGTTTAGTTATCAGTACCGGTAAGATCTTATACGGTCAAAAGTATGAATATCCTAAGGAATTGGATCAGTGTGACTAACAAGTTGAGTTATCAATACTTGTAAGATCTTATACGATCAAAAATATGAGTATTTAGAAGAATTGGATTTGCGCAATTACCTTGTTCAGATATATTTTTTTGAAGATTATATCTGATCTTATTGGATTTGAATTTAATTTAAATTCAATCTAATTTGATCTGATCTTATGCATTTATAGATTAAATCAGGAAAATAAGACACGACCTATATAATTAAATTGTTTTATTTTGAATATTTGATCTGATCTTAATATATTTGAATTTGATTTGATTTGAATTTCAAGGTCAGGGCCACGGAATGATGTAGGAGAACTATAATAGTTTGAAAGAACAAGCTATTCAGGAGGGGATTGATGTTGCGCCAAAGGAACTATTTTATGTGGCAGCTGATGGACATGATGCAAAAAATTGTGTTTTCGGTACAGGTTCAGCTGCGCATAAAATTCCAAAGAATACTCTGAGACAGAGCAGACGAGCGAGCACGAGCGGTATCTCCGACATGGAGAACAATGAAGTTCTTAATTTGCGCAAGGAATTGCTAGAATTCAAAGCAATGGTTGAAGCAAGGGATAAAACGATATTAGAGGAATTAAAAATGCTCCGCGGTCGTCATGGTGATGGTCGATTTGATAATGAAGATGGTGGTGGTACAGGTGGTACGACGGGCTGTGTTTGAACATTATACTTCCCTTATTTATTATTGTTAAGTACCTTATATTTGAGGCATAATACATTTTGTGGATTGGAGACTACTCTGATTATGATCAATATTTGGTTTGTTTGAAAATTCTCATTGTTCATTTCTTGTGTTTTTTTCCTGTTTCTGTCTTTTGTTCTAGTTGGTATATATAAAATAAGCATAAATTCATTCTTCCTATAAAACTTACAATATATAAAATAACATACTCCCTCCGTCGACAAATAAACTTTGCGTTCACTATTCATAGGGTCAAACTTTATTCATTTTGTTGGCCTATTTTCGTCACCAATTTGATAAAATAATATAGTCATGTCACCTCTAGTTTTGTAGATCTTTTGATATATTTTTTTAATATTTAATTTTTATTTTTCAATTCTACACCATTTTTCATATAAAATGATTTGAAAATAATTTCAGTCAAACATCGTAACGCACAATGTAAAGTTTATTTAAGGACGGAGGGAGTATTAAATAATTAATAAGCACAATATTGATTCACTAAAAGTTTAAGGAATATAATTAAATTTGTTAAAACAAATGACTAAATTTTGAAAAACAAACCCTAACCTAAAATAATTATAAAATTAAAACTAAATTTGTAATTATAAACAAAATATGATATTTTAAAAACACTAATGTAAACAATACCATTATAATAAAAAATTAATTCACAAATGGAAATTGAATAAGAGATGAAAAATTGAAAAAAGAAAACCTGAGATGAATATGCGACGATGACCGGACGGCAAGGAGGACTAGCGGTTGATGGTGGCGGGCGGAGACGACGAGCGGACGGCGCGGCGGAGGAGATTCGAGGACGATTTGGACAGGGCTGAGATTCGACGAGGTTTCCCTTTTCTTTCTGTCAGCAAATCGGTGAAACTGAGGAAGGCTAATAGATCTGTTTTTTAACGCGACGGAAAGTAGTGACGGATATAATCCGTCGCCAGACCAAAACGCAGTGTTTCAATAAAAGTCCTTCAGCGACAGAATTATTCCGTCGCCAAAACTAACGACGGAAAATTCCATCAGTAATTTTGTCGTTAAAAATGCCGCGCACTACCTCCCACCAATACGGAGCGACGGATCTTTCTTTCCGTCGTTAGTTTTGGTTGGCGTACGATTCCGTCGCTAAATCCATCGCGGTTAGCGTCGAACTAATTTCTGTCGCCACAATCCATCGTCGTTTTGGCGTTTTCTTGTAGTGAATGTTTTTAATTTCAAAATAAAAAATTTTATTGTAACATTTTATATTGACATTATAGAGTATTTTTTGGTTTTTAACATGTACTCCCTCCATTCCAAATTGTTTGGGACATTTTGGAGGACGTGTAAAATATCATTTTTTTTAAAATAATTTTATTTAAAAACATAATTGGTAATTAATAAATAGAATTTAATACATAGGTCAATTTAATCAGATCAAATATTTAAAAAATCAATTAAATTGTATAGGTCATGTCATAGTTGCCTGATCTAATCCTTAAATACATAGGATTTGATCTGATTAGATCTGTTTTGGTCTAATTCGATCTAATTAGATCAGATTTCGTACATTTAAGGATTAGATCAGGAAAATATGACACAAATTGTACAAGTAAAAAGATATTTTTAATATTTGATCAGATCTTATTGGATTTGAATTTGATATTATCCGCTTAGATCTGTTTTGGTCTAATTCAATCTAATTATATCCGATCTGATGAATTTAAAGATTTGATTAGCCAAATTGGAATTATGCAAGTAACTAGTTTAGTTATCAGTACTGCTATGATGTTATACAGTCAAAAATATGAGTATCTTGTGGAATTGGATCCATGTGAGTAAGAAATTAAATTAACAAAAAAAATGTATAACTAATTTATTATATTACTATTATAGTGGTAACGATTAGGTATTTTCACTATTTATTTTTTGGAAACTCATCGTGTACTATTATGAAAACAGTTCGGTTTGATTCGGGATATAATTTGTTAGAATCATTTGAAAACTCACTTTGCCTGATCTAATCTTTAAAGAATTATTTGCATTAAATAGCACTAAAACTTTGTTCTTTTATCTAAATAGCACTTAAATTATTTTATTCCCTAAATAGCACTTAATAATGTTTATAATGTCCAGTGATGACGAATATAGTTACAGTTAGATCAAGCATATTAGACAATATTAAATTAGAAAGAGTTTTAAATATAGCTACAATTAGATCAAGCAGATTAGATATGTTCCAATTAGATCAGTCAAGTTAGATCTAATTAGATTAGATAAGATCAAATCAAATCCAATCATGTTTGGTTGCTTGTATATTTCATGCGACCTATCTAGTTTCAGTTTAACATGTTTATATGTTGTTTAGATGATATGTAATCCAATTAGATCTCATCAAATAAAATTAGACAATATCAAATTAGAAAGAGTTTTAAATATATTTACAATTAGATCAAGCAGATTAGATCTATTCCAATTAGATCAGTCAAGTTAGATGTAATTAGATAAGATAAGATCAAATTAAATCCAATCATGTCTGATTGCTTGTATATTTCATGCGACCCACTGCATCTCTGTTTAACAGGTTTATATATTTTTTAGATGATATCTAATCAAATCATATCTCATCAAATAAGATTAGATCAAAACAAATTAAACAAGTACAATTAGATCAAGAAGATTAGATCAATTCCAATTAGATCGGTCAAGATTAGATCTAATTAGATAATATAAGATAAGATCAAATCAAATCCAATCAGGTCTGGTTGCTTGTATATTTCATCATTAAATGCATCATATCGGATCTAATTAGATTGAATCAGACCAAAATAGATCTAATCAGATCAAATCAAATTCAAATATATTAAGATCAGATCAAATCTTCAAAAAACAATTTAATTATATAGGTTGTGTCCTGTTTGCCTGATCTAATCTATATAAATGCATCAGATCAGATCAAATTAGATCGAATTAGACCAAAACAGATCAAAACAAATCAAATCAAATTCAAATCTAATAAGATCAAATCTAATCTTAAAAAAACAATTATCTGCCTAATTTATTTTTTATTTAGGATCACCACTATCTGCCTAAATGACTTATATCCTAAGTCATTCAGTTATGTTAGTTCACTAGTGTCTGTCTACATTACTCAAGAAATTCAATTTGAACATGTATACACATTGTTCACCATTATCTTATTCTAATAAAAATCAGTTTGGATCTGATCAGAAACAACTTTACTTATAATTGCAATCATATCAGATCAAATGAGACTAGAACTCATCATATTAGATCAAACAAGATTAGATCAGAAAAGATCTAGAAGGACATAGAAAAAAAGAGAAGTTAATTTTTCCAACAAAAAGAATAGACTCTTAAAATCTGACTCGAATACAACTTATAAATTAAAAATAGTTTAAAAACAATTTTGATCAGTTTACTATAACCACATACAAACACCACTAAACTCTAAAAGTTTCATTTTCCTTTCTCCTAAATTCATTTTCCCTCTTCCCAATTTCATTCTCCCTCTCCCCAATTTCATTCTCCCTCTTCCTAATTTCGTTTTTCCTCTTTGAAAATTTGCACTCACTAAATCCATTTACGATCTCAAAGAAATTTCCGCATCTTTATCCATTCAAGTTTCGTATCTCTTCATATTTTTTCTATCCCAGGTGCGGCGAGCAGGATCACCAGCGATATCAAAGAAGACCACGAACATCGGCGGCCGCAAAGTCGTTCATGACGTCAATAATGGTGGATTTCTAACTTTGTTTTTCTTTCCCAAATCCTTGTTTTTCTTTCCGTGAGTGTGAGTTTCAACACTTATTTTGAGATTTTATGATTTCTAACTTTCTCTTGTTTCATTCTTGGATTTGATTAAGTTTTTGTCCATAAATGTGTTGATGTATTATAATTAATGAGTTTCGAAGGGTGGTGTTGAAATACGGGTTTATCACGTTTTCGTACTAAAGCCGTATTCGTTGTTATGACAGGTTTTGATTATGCCAAACCACCGTGAACGAGACAAGTCATTGAATATACAAGGCGAGAACCAAAGGTGAGAATAAAGAGAACAAGGGCCAAAAGAAGACCAAGAACGAAGACCGTAGTCTTAGTGTCGTTGAGTCGGTCACAATTGTGATCAAGACCGACCCAATCTTTACACCTTGGCTCTTTAGGCTAAAATTCTTTTCATTGCATTTCACATCATAAAAATATTTTTTTGCAAACATGTTTAAAACATTAAAAACACTTGGTGTTCGCCCAAACCAAAAACCAAGCCATCCGGCGTTCGAGTTTCAGAAACCGGCGTTCGGCATTCGGTTTTCGGCGTTGGTTTTTGGCGTCCGAACTAACCAAGTGGTTTTCAACTTTTTATGATTCATTTTTACTTCTGGGCACATTTAAACAGTTTTCCATAAAAAACACTTCAAAAACCACCTTTCGTTTTTCGTCGTTTGATAAAAACCATGCGAAACGGCATAAACTTGGCTAGCCGCGGTTTTTACTTAAATGAAGTGGTTTTCGAGCCTTTTTGTGTGGGATTTGTTTTTGAATGCATTTAAATGGTTCTCCAATCAAAACATCATGAAAACCACCTTTCAGTTTTGTCTTTTGGTGAAAACCACCCGTGTACGGTGTTGACTTGGTCAACCGTGGTTTTTACCTTAATGACGTGGTTTTCAACTTACAAAGCTTGTTTTGACATCACAATACATTAAATAAGTGTTTTATATACTTAGTTTTTAATTTGGAGAACCTTGCATTTTTCGGCCGGGTTTCAGCGCGGGTCAGCTAGACCATGGTTCTGGGCTAGCCATCTACCCAGCGATGGTAGATATCACCCATCCATGGGTAAGTGATCCCGGGATTCCAGAATCATTCCACCCAGCAATGGGAGATATTACCCAGCGATGGGTAAGCAGCCTTCAACCCAATTGAATTCCGGAACCATGCCAAACAGCGATGGGAAGTTCTACCCATCGCTGTTAAAACCTTGGTGCAACATTAACACAAGGCAGAACAACCTTGCCCAGCGATGGGAAACCTATCCCATCGATGGGAACCCAGTGATGGTAAGGATAAACCATCGATGGGAAGGCATGACCGTTGGAAGTCATTTAAGGTTGATTCTTTCCTTGTTTGGAAGTCAACCTCCCACCCAGCGATGGCAAGCTTGTACCCATCGATGGGTAGGTAACTGTTGGCTTCAAAACTGAAGGAAAATTTGCCTACCAGCGATGGGTAAGTTCCAAACATTGATGGGAAGCCAATATCCTGCACATCCCAAATTTATTCAATCCCATAAATCAAGCCAATCACCCCTTTAATGTATTGGTCCGTTGGAGCCTACTTTGGCACTATAAAAAGGGGTGTTTGGGTTTGCTTTTCTCATGAATTCACTTCACAATATTCATATTATCATTGCATTCAAACAATATCATTTTTCATAGCTTTCTAGAGCCAATTTGTGAAGTTTGAGTTGTTCTTGAGCGTATATAGTTTACTCAACATCTACTCTAAAAGAGAGCCTTGTTCTTGAGTGTCTTAGTGTTGTATACACGTTAAGGGAAGCTTGTTTCCCTTGGTTGTACGAAGGAAAGGTATTTTCCTTCGGGTTGAAGTCTTGGAGTGCGGTATCTCCGAGCAAGTGTTGTTGAGGCTCGTGGGACTCGAGTTCTCAGGTTGTAACGGTTTGTTAAGCACCCGTAAGCTTAACGGAAGTAGTGTAGCTCGAGAGAGTCTCTCGGGAGGCTGGATTAGCCACAAGTTGTGGTGAACCAGGGTAAATCTTGGTGTGCTCCCTTTACGCTTTCTACGTTCTTTACTTTTCATGTTCTTCATTTTTTTATTCCTGCAATTTCTACGATCAAACGCTATTCACCCCCCCTCTAGCGTTGGTCACTTATTCTAACAATTAGTATCGGAGCCTAACTCGCGTCCAAACTTAACCGTTTGAGAGTAAAGCGATCATGGGTTCTTCTTCTAGAAATTTTTATGCAGGGATTGGAGAAGGTCAATCAACTACACGGCCACCTCTTTTTGATGGAACCAATTATACATATTGGAAAGAACGGATGAGAATCTATATTCGTTCCACGAACTTCCAATTATGGTTGGTTATCAAAAACGGGGAAGAGGTGCCGATGAAGAAAGTCGGAGACAAGTTGATCCCCAAGACCGAAGACGAGTTTGATGCTGAGGACATCAAAAAGGTCGAGAATTACGCAAAGGCAATAAACATGCTTTATTGTGCCGTAAATCCTGACGACTATCGCAAGATCTCCTGCTGCTCAACCGCCAAGGAGATGTGGGATAAACTTGAGGTGACGTACGAAGGAACGGACCAAGTACGTGAAGCCAAGATTGACTTCCTCACCCAAGAATATGAGATGTTCAGGATGAAGGAGCACGAGAAAATTGACGACATGTTCGACCAATTTTCCAAGATAGTCAACGATCTTCATGCATTGAAGAAGACTTACACCGACAGGGATCTTGTACGAAAGATCCTACGGAGCTTGACATCCGAATGGCGATCTAAGGCCGATGCCATCTATGAGTCAATCGGCACATCAAATGTCACCATCGACGGTTTGAGAGGTAACTTAAAAACTTATGAATCTACTATACTTAACCCGTCTTTGAATGACCAAAGGAAAAACATAGCATTAAAAGCCTTCAAAGAACCAACGATGAATGACTCAAGCGACGATGATGAAGTCAAGCTTGTCATGAAAAAGTTTTGCAAGCTTCTAAGGAAGAAAGAAAAGGTTGAGGATGGCCCTGTGTGCTATGGATGTGGTGAAGCCGGGCACATCAAGAACAAATGCCCAAGAAGCGGAAGGAATGCTCGTCACTTCAAAAAGCAAAGAGCATACATCTCTTGGGGTGGCGACTCTGTCGATGAGTCAAGCGAGCAAGAGGAAGACGAAGAAGCAAACCTTTGTCTCATAGATCAAGAAGAAGAGGAGTTCGACAACAGCGAAAACCAAGAGGTATGTAATTCTTCTACTGTTTCTTATTCTCTTGAAGAAATGCAAGAAGCTCTCTAAGAGCTTTATAACGAGTTTGTTAGCACTTCTAAAACCAACAAATCTTTAAAGAAACGTTTTTCTAATCTTGAAACTGACCTTGAAAAACTTCAAAAGGAAAACGAAAAACTAAAAGAGGAAAATAAGTTTTATGGTAAAAGAAGCGCCGACAAACCCGAGAGCTCTACGAAACATTGAGACACTTGCATAGCTTTGAAAGAACAAGTCACAAAACTTGAGAGTACAGTTAAGAAATTTAATACTCCGCACAAAGATCTTAATTTACTCCTTGACCCTATGCACTTTTCTAAAGAAGGAATAGGTTTTAATAAAGATGAAGCTAAGGATAGAGAAAACGTTGAGCAAACACCTAAACAACCTCCTAAGGCTCAACGTAAGAAAGCTAAAAATCAAGTTAATAGAAAACCTAGTCAATTCAAGAACACTAGACAACCTAGACAAAAACCTAGGAATGAAAACGTTCATGGTAGACAACCTATGAAAAATTATCAAAATGATATGCACTACAAAAAACTGTTGAAATCGCGACGGAATTATTTCGTCGCCAAAGCCTGATTTCCGTAGGTAATTGGCCTAGCGACGGAAACAGCGACCGTTTTTATTCCGTCGTTATTTTTTCGTTAGTAATAAGTTTAACAACGGATTATAGAATCCGTCGCTAGGCTACGACGGAATTCGCGACGGAATTAATGACGGAAAATTTCCGTCGCTAAGATTAACGACGATTTTAGCTACCATTTCTGCATTTTGACCATACAGCGACGGAAGTGAGATTCCGTCGCCAAATCCGTCGCCAATTTGACAGCATGAATACAGAAAGCTACAATTTTTCAATTTCACACAACATCCGTAGCAACCTACTCTAGCCCAAAAATCCACCGCATCAAACAACAACAAATATTAGAAATGAAGAATATCAAACAACCAAGAATATTCAAATTACCAAACTAGAATTAAAATTCAAATAATATTTATAAAAATTCAACTTGACAATCAAATCTAACTCCACTTACATAACCATCAAACTTTAGTTTAATATAATGTTCTTCAATTCTAATAAAATATTCAACAAGCGCGTGCAAACGCCGACCCCCCTTCATCTCCACTGTCATCTCCATTTCCACGTGGAAAAACTCCTCCATAGAGTCGGGTCATCTCTTCTCTAATAGAAAATAGTTCACTCACTTGGGAAGCTCTAATATCGTCTAGCTCTTCTCTCAACCTCCGTATCTCATCATCTCGAGGGTCCCACATAGAGATGGTGCTAGCACGTCCTGCATTACTTGCATGCATTCTCGTCACCACCACGACGATTTTTCTTGTTTTGCTTGGAGAATGCCAAGAACTTTGGCTTCTTGTAATACTGTTTAACAACATTTAATACAAATATACAAATAGAAATTCAATAGAAATTTTGAATATAAATTTTTACAAAGTGAAAATTTCACATTCCAAACTTGAATCTAAGTTTGCCGTAACTCAGTAAATTCAATAGAAGTTTTGAAATACCTCCTTCCGCGTTTGCGGGATAAATGGCTGGCTGATCTACCACTACCAAGTATAACATGTGGCAACCTAGAAAGTTCTTTCCAATTTCCAGAGCTAGACTTTGTTCCCTCTGCATGGCCCTTACCCTTATCCCACTCAATGGATTGTCTAACTTTGTCAACCCAATCGGTAATTATAAAACAAGAACAATAAAGATTTTTATACATCCAATTCTGATTTTTGTGAAAGTCACTTATTCTGAGAAATTCATTAAAATAAAAGTAACATACTATTAAGTTATAGAATTAAAAAACATTAAAAATATAAATGGAACAACCACAATATTCAATAACATATATAATATATATACAATCTTCATATAACATTAATAATATCCAAAATATGCATTTAAACAATTAATTAGCATAAATTCATTCCTCATATAAAAGTTACAATATATAAATGATAAATAAGCAGGATATTCATTCTCTAAAACTTTCAAGAATATAATTATTTTTTTTAAAAAACAAATGACTAACTTTTGAAAAACAAACCCTAATCTAAAATAATTATAAAATTAAAGTCAAATTTGTAATTATAAACAAAACATGTTAACTTAAAAACCCCTAATGTAAATAGTATAATTATAACTAAGAACAAATTAATTCAGAAATGGAAATTCAATAAAAGATGAAAAAAATGAAAAACAAAACCTGAGATTACAAGTGGACGGCGACGGAAGATGGGTAGACAGTTGGCGGTTGATGGTGGCGGACGGAGAAGATGATCGGACGGCGACCGACGGATGATGGCGGAAGGCGTCGCGGAGGAGACGAAACTGGACAACAACACTTTGTGATTTCTGTCTGCGAAATAGGAGAAACTGAGAGTTCTTGTTTTTAGATCTGTTTTTGGCGACGGATTTAGCGACGGAATTTTTCCGTCGCAAGCTCAAAACGCAGCGTTTCAATTATATTCTTTTAGCGACGGAATTTTTCCGTCACCAAAGTAACAACGGAATTTTTCATTCGTTATTTCCATTGTCTAATATGCTGCGCACTACCTCCCGCCAATATGGAGCGGCAGAATGCTAATTCCGTCGTTAATTTTGGTAGGCGAAAAATTCCGTCGCTGAATCCGTCGCCGTTAGCGTCGAATTGAATTCCGTCACTATAATCCGTCGTTTTTTTTGTGTTTTCTTGTAGTGATGGTGCATAAAAATAATTTTTCTCAAAATAGAAGAGACAATATGAGAACACTTACAAATGATCCTTTTGAAAACATGCATAAACCATCTTTTTCTCAAAATAGGACAAACATGGTTAGGCCCCCTAGCTATTATCAACCTAGGCATATGTTCAACCCAAACGTAGTATGCCATTATTGCAATAGGGTAGGACATATAGCTCCCGTGTGTTTTACCAGACATAGGCACTCCACCTATAATGAAACACACAACATTTTTGGTGCTAACAAAAAGAAATCCTTTGGAAAAGGATATTCGTATCATAAACAATCTCCACAAGATAATGCACAAAAGAAACCGTATTATTTCTTCTACTTTGACGAAAAGAACAAAGTCCACATTCCGTTACCGGAACCAACACAAACCACACCGAGATATCGGCACTCCGTTCAGGTAGACTAGAACCTGCCAACCATGAGACGATGGGTTGGGCAAGGTAACTCCTAAACAATCATCTAATCGCGTGAGTGTGTGTGTGTGTATGTGGGCGTATTGAAACTAATTTTGGGTGTGTGTGTGGGCAATAAAGATTAACTAACCCCCAAGGACCCATAGACATATTCTGGGTACCAAAGCACTGCTTGTTTTTGCAGGGACGGTTCGAAGTGAAGAAATCTAGAAATCAGGGGGAACCAGCGATGGGTGGGTTCAAATCCTTCTGATTCAAAAGATACTGCAGACTTTTATGATCGGTAAATATGCGCGTCGTCTCGCCGTACAGATAGTGCCTCCAAATCTTCAGAGCGAGAACGATCGCCGCCAACTCTAGATCGTGTGTAGGGTAGTTGCACTCATGTGGCTTCAACTACCGAGACGCATAAGCTACAACCTTACCCTCCTGCATAAGAACACACCCTAGGCCATTGTGTGAGGCGTCACTGTATACCGTATACTCCACTCCTGGGGTCGGCTGAACCAACACAGGTGCCTGGGTCAAACACTCCTTTAGTCTCTCGAAGCTCTACTGACAAGCCTCAGTCCAGTCAAACTTCACGTCCTTCTTCATTAACTTGTGCAAAGGTGAAGCTATCCTCGAGAAGTCCTTCACGAATCGGCGATAATATCCTGCCAACCCAAGGAAACTCCTCACCTCTCGCGCGTTGCGTGGGACATTCCACTCCGTGATCGCTGAGATCTTGCATGGGTCCACCTTCACTCCCTCAGCCGAGATGACGTGGCCGAGGAAACTGACCTCATGCAGCCAGAACTCACACTTGGATAGCTTGGCATAAAGTTTCTGCTCTCGTAGGATGCTGAGTACCGTGCGCAGGTGCTCCGCGTGCTCCTCACGCGTCTTGGAGTACACCAGGATATCATCGATGAAAAAGACCATGAACAGATCAAGGTACTTACGAAACACACTGTTCATCAGATCCATGAAGACAGCCGGTGCATTGGTCAACCCAAAAGGCATCACCGTGAACTCGTAGTGACCATAACGGGTGCGGAATGCTGTCTTAGGGATATCCTCCTTCTTGAGCGGGATCTGATGGTACCCTGATCGCAGATCAATCTTAGAGAAGACTGTGGCTCCTCTCAACTGATCGAACAAGTCATCAATGCGAGGAAGAGGATAACGATTCTTGATGGTGACTTTGTTCAGCTCACAGTAATCGATGCACAGCCTCATCGAACCATCCTTCTTGCGAACGAACAGGACTAGTGCGCCCCAAGGGGACACACTAGGACGTATGAAACCCTTATCCAAGAGCTCTTGCAGTTGAGCCTTCAGGTCCTTCATCTCTGCCGGGGCCATGCGATAAGGTGTGATGGAGATGGGTCCCGTACCCGGAACCAAGTCGATGGAGAACTCTACCTCCCTCGGGGGTGGTAGTCCGGGTAGCTTGTCTGGAATTACGTCTGGAAACTCGCACACCATAGGGATTTCCTCCCGTCCGGGTGCGTCTAGCTGCGTGTCGCGGATGGTGCAAAGAAAGGCCTCACATTTCTTGCGTATGAGGCGACGAGCTTGCATATATGAGATAAATTCGGGAGCCTTCGGGAAAAGCTCGCCACGGATCAAAACATCATTACCATCTTCGGCTTTTAGCCGTACTGTATGTGCGCCACAATCAACCACGGCTTGATTGGCTAAGCCAATCCATGCCCAGGATAACATCAAATTCTCGATGTGTGAGACCTATCAGATTTGCAGGGAAGCTCTTCCCTTGCACAACTAGCGGACAGTCAGGATAGATATATTTGAGACATAGATTGTGCCCCAACGGATTGGACACAACCACCGGATTCTCCAGGTTCTCTCTCGGAATATTAGACGATACAAGCATAGATGTACACAGATATGACAATGTGGAACCAGGGTCAATCAAAGCAGTTATGGATGTATCGAATAAGGTAAACATACCCATAATCACATCATGAGCGGGCTGCTCAGTGCGTCCATGCATCGCATAAGTACGGGCTGGAGCCTTCCCAGACTGAGCGCTCTGTGCCGGCCTTTTCAGTTGACTGGACGCCGCTACCGACTTTTGACTCGGTGCGGGTTGGGCTGCTTGAGCTGAGACTGCGGCTGCGGGCGCTGTCGGGAATGCCTCTCCAGGGTTCGTCGGGCAGTTCCTGCGGTAATGCCCGGCCTGTCCACACCCAAGGCATAGGCCTTGAGTGAACCAGCACTCGCCGGAGTGCCTCCAGCCGCAGAGGTTGCAGATCGAGTTCCGATATTTGCTCTGACTCTGGCTCTTCCCACTCTTCTGAGTGGGTGCTGACGACGCGGCTGGTGCGGACCTAACCTTCTTGCTCGAGTGCGAGTTGCTCGGTATGTGAGGAGGCCTCTTGCTGCTCGAGCCGGATCTGGATGGCGGTGGCGGTCGAGGATGCGTCGTCTGGGACTGCTCATACTCAGCCTTCCTGAGTAAGGCCGTCTGTAACTCCAACGTCTGCTTGTACAAGTCGTTGATGTCATTCCTAGGTGCGGAGACCAGCCCAGAGGACAAATCAGGGCGTAACCCCTCCCTGAAGCGCTTGCACCTCTTCTCCATTGTCGGCACCAAGTCCCGGCCAAACTCGGCCAGCTCATCCAACTTCTGGCGATACTCTGGCACATACTCCTCACGGAATAGCTCGTCGAAGGTCGCCCACGGCACTGGCTCCAGGACGTTCGCTATTGCGCGTTTCCACCAGTCGTAGGCGGCATCCTAAAGCAAGGCGATAGCTAGGTCGCCTCTCAGCTCTGCTGGAACCCGTAAGGTCCCGAGTACTCGACTCACACGCTCGAGCCAGCGCTTCACGACCATGGGTTCCGCGATCTGGTCGCCACGGAACTCCTCGGCTCCGTTCTTCTTCAACTTCTCAATCGTGACCATAACCACAGGAGGCGGCGGTGGCGGTGGTGGTACATATGCCCCAGCCATCTGCTGGAGGAACTGGAGCATGTTGGCCGCCATTTGCGGCTGCAGATAAGGAACCGCCTGTGGTACGGCATTCGGTTGCGGAACCTGCGGCTCCGGAACTTCGTGCTGCGATGTGAAGCTAGACGCCTCGGTATGCACACTCACGTGCTCCTGTTCTCCCTGAGGGCCAACTTGTCCATGCTCGGGAGCTTGACTCATCTCCTTTCTGGAAGGAGATTTCCTATCAGGTTAAGTAATAACAATAATAATAACTCAGATGATACAGTTACCTTTCCTGGTGGAGATACGAAGCGGGATGCGACAGTGGGTTCTGAAAAGAATGTTTTTTTTCAAAATGGGTTTCAAAAGTTTTTTTATAGAACCATAACTAGGCTCTGATACCAAAATGTAACACCCTCCGCCCCGCGAACCCGGTTCACCGCGGTCCAACGTGTCGGAGAGGTTACGTAGACGGTTTAAGGCCATCTACAAGGAAAAACCCCTTGCATGGCTTGTAACGGAAAACCCTTGACATGCTTTATTAAATGATGAGGATGGATTCACTTAAGAGAAGTTTATAGCGGAAGTAAATGTAAGTAAAACTGTTAGGTCATAAATAACGTAAATGCGACAAAAGGGGGGTTCATGCCCAAAACGTTTTCATAAATTAAATAAGTAATTCATCTGGCCCGCACTGTCGTTCATCCGCAGCTCCTATCACCCTGTCATCCGGGTCAGGCTCCATGGTTCTCTTGCCTACCTGCGTATAGCAAAGGGAGAAACAACGCTATACGCTCAGCAAAAGCTGAGTGGTAATCTAACAGTAGAACGCATAACACATTCACATTGATATAGACATGATCGTACCTGAACTAAGTACGGGATACCACGTACAAGTTTAACGGATAAGAGTTACAAATAACAATGATGTCATGCCAAATAAACATGATGCATGAGTTAGACTACGCAGGGACCCCCTACCCTTCGGTGATCATCCCCACGCGGTAGATGAGCCGAGGAACGCCTTAGTCATCCCAATGGAGACTAGAATGTGGGTGATAGCTCAGCCTAGCTACCATGTATGTACACAAGCCCTCGTGATGAAAACCCGTTGGATCCCGCAGGTTCCTGGACGGTCCACGGAAGAGGCGCACTGGGCCTGACCCCTTGCCGTGGTATGCAACCTATGCCATGGTCCTAAACATGCGTCTAGGATAAACATGACGGTATGAATGCATCGGTTGGAGAGTGAGGTTATATTCAACACATGCAAATATATTTGATTCCATATATAAACTACTTGTTCAACATGGCGGACCTGGGTTCAGAGCTGGCTCATAATCGATTAACCACAACTCATAATCGATTATCATGTTACGCAGTTCCTGTTCCCGAGTTCCGTAAGCCATGATAATCGATTGTCTCCTCATGACAATCGATTGTCAAGGTATTTGCTCAGGACACCCAAGTCCAAAGGGGCCTGATAATCGATTATAGCTATGTGATAATCGATTATCAAAAGAACCAGCCCAGACTTGAGATTCCGCATGACCCAATAATCGATTATCAGCAAGGTGATAATCGATTATCACGTCTTGCTGGAAAAAAACTGAGGAGTTCAGCGGGACCTAATAATCGATTGTCAGATTCTGTAAATCGATTATTAAGGCACGCTAGTTCCTTTTTTTTGCCTGTTGGATTTTCATTAAGACGTTGAGAGTTTTAGAAATGAATGTTTATGTTTCGAGCTTAAGTATTGATGAGTTTGCAACGTTTTGTAACGTTTATACTAACAAGTGTGTAATCGAAAGGCCTAATAAACGAAAAGTCATGACGATGTGGATGCACGTAGGTTTAGCCGGTAACCCTATGAATATAACGATATGATTATACTACGAATTCTAAAGTTAGAGGGCAACGTACTCACCTTTAAATGTAGAGA
The DNA here is from genome assembly GCA_003260385.1 of Cuscuta australis. Classification (NCBI taxonomy): domain Eukaryota; kingdom Viridiplantae; phylum Streptophyta; class Magnoliopsida; order Solanales; family Convolvulaceae; genus Cuscuta; species Cuscuta australis. Next base: position 419,014 of record NQVE01000148.1, read on the forward strand.
TTTACGATCATGGTAACGGATGAACGAACGGCTAACAAACGGATAACGAACGTTGGGCAACGAACGGCGAACCTCCTGCGTGGTCTCCCTTCTCTTCTATTTCCCGTTTACTTGCCGGAATCCACTCCGTGCCTGCCTGTTTCCTTGGCCGAACAGAGAAAAGGGAGAGGGGAGAGTGTTGAGAGCTTGGTTGGGGGTTACAAATGGGTAAGGGAAAATGAAGGGGAGAGTGGAGTTTTAAATTAAGAAATGAATGGGGGAGTTATGAAGAATTAAGAGGATTAAATAAGAATGATGGTGATGAGTTGTGGCGTGTGAGTTGGTGCTGGGAGTTACATCTCCTAATTTGTTCCGTTGTGTAAAATCTTACCTGATCGATACGCGGTATTTTCCCCGAACGGGTCCGAATTGAGATCCGTTTACGTTTCTGGAATCAGACAGTCAAAACGAATATTATGACATGATCAAATAACTTTTCTAAGGATTTTATTTCCAAACCCCGGTCCGAGTATCTAATTAATTAATTAGATTAATCAATTCTAATAGACCGGGTCGCAGGGCGTTACACTCACACACCATTTTCACATCAAAACCTCTACCTTCAGCCCTTTTTCATCATTTTTTCTCAATCGCCTCAACAATAGCCGGTGGAAAATCATATTCAAAGGCTTCCAAGAAGAAGGTCACCGTCGAAGCCTCAAGCTCTGCGCCTAAGCCATTTACCTATCTCGATGGGTCCTTCTTGGAGTTCGGTTCGGAGGAGGAACTCAACCGGTTCCTCACGCACTTTGCCAAGCGTCCCATTTCTCCGCCTAGGGTGCTGCCCGAGTTGTACCCTCAACAAAAGGGGTACCACGACCTCGACAATCAGCTTCAAGCGTCGGGTCTGTGGTCGTTCGTCTCTAGGAGCCGTCAGTCCTACAATCCCGCCTTTGTTCGAGCCTTCTACTCAAATCTCCGCCGGGACGGGGACACCATCCGTAGCAGCATCAATCTCTACGACATAGAGATTGACTTGCCGACCTTTGCACAAATCGCAAGGCTGCCCATTCAAGGCGATGACATCGCGACATACGGTGGCGACGATACCCTGAATCGTCCATAGCCGATACCCTGAATCGGCTAACCCCCACGGTGGACGACATGGGGCAGTACATGGAGCGGATGGATTGGACGTTGCAACGTCAACACCATGACATGACGGTGTTCTTCCGCGGCATCAACTACGTCCCTCCGCCTTTTGACAGCACCTTCCTCAGCCAAAACTATGAAGGCGAGGACGAGGACAAAGAATCCTATGATCCGTCCTCCTCCCCCGACGAGGCCGACTTTGAGGACGTGGTCGACGGCGATCCCATGGACGTCGAGGATGACGAGGATGACGATGACGTGGAGGACGAGGACGCCGATGCCTAGACTCTTCTTTTCTCTTCTTACTATGATTGTATTTTTTATTTCCATTCCGTTTTATTCCGAATTTCCCTTTTTGAATGAATAAAAGTTTACTTTTAAAATTCTAAAGTTTACTTTTAATTCTTTTTGTTAATGTCAAAAGGGGGAAGATATTAAGGTTATGCATAAATTGAGGGGGAATTTTTTTTCTTTGTAAAATGGCATCTATTAAGGGGGAACATTTCTCAAAATAATCCTCCTATGCATAACCTCGTCTCGTTTGCCATTATCAAAAAGGGGGAAATTGTTGAAACACGGGCTTGTCACGTTTTCGTACTAAAGCCGTGTTCGTTTTTGTAACAGGTTTTAATAATGCCAAACCGCCGTGATCAAGATAAGACATTGAATATACAAGTCGAAGAACGAAGATAAGAACGAGAGCTATACGAAGACTGTTGGGAAAAATATTATAGATTTTGATGATGATTTATTTAGAATGTAATAGGGACTTTAGGTCTCCCCCAATATTCAATGTAATTTTTCTTTTTAGAAATATTGTTAAAACCAAGTTCTTGAGTTTTCAATAAAACTGTGATATTTCTTTAAGCGTTTTGATGCCTGAAGACTTGATCAAATTCAGTGATATGAAAATTGGATATCTTAAATCGGAAGTGTCAGAGACAAGTGAAGATTTCTCAATTAGATAAAAATCCTCAGATCTGGAAGACTACATAAGAATCGGATGTCTCGCTACAACCCGCTGAAGGCTAAGTCATTCAAATCGGAAGACTAGCGCGGATCTCCTTCTCACCCGGAAGTCTGAAAAAGACTCATCCGGATTTGTCAGCTAAGAATCGGAAGACTCACCAAAGACCGGAATTCTCAGAAAGCGGACAAGTGAGAAAAAGCTTAGAAAATCATCTAAGTCCTGAATGAAGAAATTCTACCCGTGGCAAGGAAAAATCAATCTCTTGATTTTCAACGGCTGGATTGAAGATAATTAGGCTGATTCAAGAACAAATTACTCGAAGACAAAGTCTGGGTCTCTAAAAATTAAAGAGCCTGCCCGGAATTCCTAAACAAGCACTAGAAGACAAACAGAGTAAAGTGCTACAGTCTTAAATTCTTGAACAACGGCTGGAAGACGGATTTTGGGGAATCCTTTCTCAACAATTGGGTAAGTCCAAACACCCACTTCAACGAAGAATCTTCAAATCACAGTCTTCATTCAAAATTGAAGCCAGCAAATGCAACGGATAGTCCATTATGATTCAACGGATAGATTATCCAATCTAGCTATAAATAGCATCTTTGGAAGACTGAAGAAAACATGATGAGATACGTTGATACAACAACACAACGAAGCAATCACTAAAGCTATCTCATTCATAGTTAGCCCAAAAAGCTTGATAAAGAGAGATTTCTAAACTCCTTATCCAGAAGCAAACTTCTCCTCCTTCCAAAAAGCTATAGTGTAAACACTTGAAGGTTTCCTTGCCTCAAGCATCACACCACGTTGAAGGATATTACTTTTGATCAAACTTATTGATTAAAAGGGGGTATGTCAACTCTCTTACAAGTCCTATTGTTCGGATCTTGCAGTTGTTGAAGAAGCTTGACCTTCGAAGGAACAACAAAGCCAGCACGAGTGCAGTAGCAACATTGATCTTGTGAAGATATACCGTGCAGAAATTCACACAAGTGTAACTGTTGGTTCATTATTCAACAACCAACTACATAGTGGATTTTGAGGACGTAGAAGGATTACCCCACCTTCGAACCTCGTTAAAGTTTGCGTGTCTCTCTCTCTTATCTTTATTCTTACTTGCAATTATATTAACTGTGAAAACTAACCTATCCATATTAATTACTGTTCACTCCACCCACCAAATTCCGCACACAATCTAAAGTTCACAAGGACTCTAGATTAACACTCATTTTCTCGTTTTCAAAAGAAACGAAAAAGATTTTAAACTTGTAACAAAGTCTATTCACCCCCCCCCCCCTCTAGACTTTGTATTTCACCACTTTGGGACCACCAATTGGTATCGGAGCAGTCTTCTCACTATCTACATTTAGATTAACGAGAAGCGATCAAAATGGTGAACAATATGGATCACGGTTTGCCCAAGTTTTCTCTTCTAGGTTATGATGATTGGAAGATCATGATGGAAGCACACCTTTACGCTCTACATGATTGTATGTGGATGGTGCTTGAGGATGGACCCTTGAAAATCCAAATGGAGAATCCTGAGAGGAATCCAGCAACTCCAGACGTAGTCCAATACATTCCAAAGCCCAAGGAAAAATGGGATGTTAGAGATTGCAAAAAGCACAATCTGGATAACGTCGCCAAAGCAGCCATCTTCAAGACACTTGACCCCATCACCTTCTCCAAAATTAAGCACCTCAAGACTGCCATGGAGATATGGCAAGGTCTTGGGAAGCTATGTGAGGGTTCAGAGGACTTGAGAAAGCAGAAGATAGAAGTCCTGCTTGAGAAGTTCAAAGGCTTCAAAATGCTTCCCGGAGAATCATTTGATATGCTGGATGAAAGATTCCACAAAATCTTGAATGATCTTGCATCACTTAACCACGTTCCTTCTCCCAAAGAAAAGAATGTAAGGTTGCTGAGATCTCTTCCAACTGAGTGGTACACCAAAGCCACAACCATGGAAGAAGGAAGAAATCTGGAGAACTACACTGTTCAAGGTCTTCTTGATGAGCTCAGAACCTATGAGCACGAGCTGAAGAAGAAGAAGGAAGAACAAGTCACTCCCTTCCCCACGACACTGATGACAACTCCAAGAGTCCCATCAAGTGAAGGGACATGCCCAAGGAACTGTGACACACCCTCCTCCAGCCAGCCGTCAAGTTCAAAAATGGAGAACTACGATGAGGAATTTGCCATGATGGTCAAGCAATTCTGGAAGTTCAAAAAGTTCTTCAAGAAAGTTGACTCAGTCAGAAGGCCATCCAAGGGAAAGCCACAGGTAAGTGACTCTCCTCCTGAATCTTATTTGTGTTACAATTGCAGGAAGCCCGGCCACTGGAAGTCAGCGTGCCCGTACCCAAAAGTGGAGAAGTACGGAGAAAAAGAAAGGAACGAGAAGAAAAAGAAGGCAATGATTGTTGCTGAAAGTGACGAGTCATCCAGCTCAAGCTCGGATGAAGAAGCTCTCGTCTGCATGGAGCGCAGAGCTGAAAAGTCCAACCATGAGGATAGGTGGACCATGTCAGAAGATGACACTCTCTGCCTAATGGCCAAAGATGATGTTGATCAAGAGGTAACCTCACAAACCTCCTGCTCATCTTCTTATGAAAGCATACCAACTTCTGAAAATCTTTTTGACCAGTTCAAAAAGATGATGAAAGACTTTGAGGAGATAAATCTCAAACATTCTTCTTTAACAAAGGAGAACAAACTATTGAGTGAAGAGAATCTCAAGTTGACTGAAGGTCGGAAAAGTCAACTGAATGAGATCACTCAACTCAAGACTGAAAATGAATCTCTCTCTGAAAAGGTGAAATCCCTTAACAAAGAACTAGGGACTCTTAAGTCAAAAGAGGCAGTGGATAAGCTTCTTGAAACGATCAAACATAAGGGTCGTGAAGGACTTGGGTTTGACTCCTCTAGCTCTAAAAAGAAAGGGAAAACAACTTTCATCCCTCCTAAACCTACTACTAAACCAAATAAGCAGAAAGGGAAGGAAAAGGAAAAACCAATAGAAGTTTCCAAAAAGGTAGTCCCTCCTAAGAACTATAGGAAGCTGGACAAACCTCAAAAAGGAAATAATTTCAAAAGAAAACCTTCTAACCCCCATTATACACGAGGCTATACCCATTATGGGGGAGACAGGAGTTTTCCAAGAAATTCTGAGTGGAGAACTATGCCAAGATATAGTCACCCTCCACCTCAGAAGCTATTTGTGCCACCTAAGTATGCTTGTAACCGATACAAGACACACTATGCACCACCTAGACATAATCATAGGTCTTATCAACCTAGGTTTACTAGGAGGAAACAGGAAATAACATCTCCTGCACGTAGGAAGTTTTATGCCTACAACTATGATTACAATCCCAACAAGTTTAGAGCTGCAACGAAGATTCCCTACAACTTCAAACTTGATGTAGGGACACACACCATTAACTACTCCAGACCCAAACTTAATTGGGTACCAAAATCTTCCTCCTCCTAATGCAGGAAGCCACTAAGTACCCAGGTGTCTGGTACTTAGACAGTGGCTGTTCAAGACACATGACGGGTGATGCGAGCCTTTTGAGCAATCTAATTCCCTATGATGGTCCAAGAGTTACTTTTGGAGGAAGCAATGATTTCGGCCTTACTAAAGGGCTGGGAAATCTGGTATACAAGGGACTAACCATCCAAGCTGTATCTTATGTTGAAGGGCTCAATTACAACCTTCTTAGCATACCAGCGATGGGTAAGGTCCATACATCGCTGGGAAGCCAATATCCTGCAGATCCCAAATTTATTCAATCCCATAAGTCAAGCCAATCACCCCTTTAATGTATTGGTCCGTGGGAGCCTATTTTGGCACTATAAAAAGGGGTGTTTGGGTCTGCTTTACACATCAATTCACTTCACAATATTCATATTATCATTGCATTCAAACAACATCATTTTTCATAGCTTTCTAGAGCCAATTTGTGAAGTTTGAGTTGTTCTTGAGCGTATATAGTTTACTCAACATCTACTCCTAAAGAGAGTCTTGTTCTTGAGTGTTCTTAGTGTTGTAAACACGTTTAGGGAAGCTTGTTTCCCTTGGTTGTACGAAGGAAAGGTATTTTCCTTCGGGTTGAAGCCTTGGAGTGCAGTATCTCCGAGCAAGTGTATTGAGGCTTGTGGGACTCGAGCTCTCAGGTTGTAACGGTTTGTTAAGCACCTGTAAGCTTAACGGAAGTAGTGTAGCTCCAGAGAGTCTCTCGGGAGGCTGGATTAGCCACAAGTTGTGGTGAACCAGGGTAAATCTTGGTGTGCTCCCTTTACGCTTTCTACGCTCTTTATCTTTCACGTTCTTAATTTTTTATTCCTGCGATTTCTACGATCAAACGCTATTCACCCCCCCTCTAGCGTTGGTCACTTATTCTAACATAAACAACCTCCTAAGGCTCAACCTAAGAAAGCTAAAAATCAAGTTAATAGAAAACCTAGTCAATCTAAGAACACTAGACAACCTAGACAAAAACCTAGGAATGAAAACGTTCATGGTAGACAACCTAAGAAAAATTATCAAAATGATTTGGTGCATAAAAATAATTTTTCTCAAAATAGAAGAGACAATATGAGAACACCTAGAAATGATCCTTTTGAAAACATGCATAAACCATCTTTTTCTCAAAATAGGACAAACATGGTTAGGCCCCCTAGCTATTATCAACCTAGGCATATGTTCAACCCAAACGTAGTATGCCATTATTGCAATAGGGTAGGACATATACCTCCCGTGTGTTTTACCAGACATAGGCACTTCACCTATAATGAAACACACAACATATTTGGTGCTAACAAAAAGAAATCCTTTGGAAAAGGATATTTGTATCATAAACAATCTCCACAGGATAATGCACAAAAGAAAAACCTTACTATTTCTTCTACTTTGACGAAAAGAAGAAAGTCCACATTCCGTTACTGGAACCAACACAGACCACACCGAGATATCGGCACTCCGTTCAGGTAGACTAGAACCCGCCAACCACGAGATCATGGGTTGGCCAAGGTAACTCCTAAACGATCATCTAATCGTGTGTGTGTGTATGTGCGTTAGGAAACGAATTTTGGGTGTGTGTGTGGGCAATAAAGGTTAACTAACCCCCAAGGACCCATAGACATACTTTGGGTACCAAAGTTTTGTTTTTTTTTGCAGGTACATATCAAAGTGAGGAACTCAGGGGGAACTAGCGATGGGTGGTTTATCCCATCGCTGGGAAGGAAGTATTTTCTAACCAGCAGCCCTTCTCCCATCGATGGGAACTTCTTCCTATCGCTGGGTGTTTGACACTTTTTTTAAAAAAATTTTTAACGGATTTCGAGTAGGTGTCTTCCCATGGATAGGAGAACCTTACCATCGCTGGGAAGGCTGCCTTCACTTTTTTCCTCCCTTTCCAGTACCTGTCTTCCCATCGATGGGAGAACCTTACCATCGCTCGGAAGCCTGTTGCAGTTCAAAAATCATAGCCGTTGGGCACCTCATTCAATGCCTAACATCCATATTTTTTAACACCAAGGGCCCAAATTCTCTTTTCCTATAAATATTAACCATCCTTGGTCATTTTTAACACAAAACTCACATTCCTCTTGCATACTTTAAGCCTCTACTCACTTTCTAAACGCTTCAACAATGGCTAGAGGAAAGTCAAGGACCAAAACCGAGGCTTCAAAGAAGAAGGCCAACACCGACGCCATGACATCTTCTTTATTTTCTCCTTATTAAATATGATTGTATTTTTATCCGTTGTATTCAGCATTTCCCTTTTAATGAATAAAAGTTTACTTTTAATTCATTTTGTTAATGTCAAAAGGGGGAACATATAAAGGTTATGCATAGATTGAGGGGGAACTATTTCTAAATTGCATTTATTAAGGGGGAACATTTTTTTAAGTCTCAAATCAATCCTCCTACGCATAACCCCGTCTTGTTTGCCATTATCAAAAAGGGGGAAATTGTTGAAATACGGGTTTATCACGTTTTCGTACTAAAGCCGTGTTCGTTGTTATGACAGGTTTTGATAATGCCAAACCGCCGTGAACGAGACAAGTCATTGAATATACAAGGCAAGAACCAAATATGAGAAGAAAGAGAACAAGGGCCAAAAGAAGACCAAGAACGAAGACCGTAGTCTTAGTGTCGTTGAGTCAGTCATAATTGTGATCAAGACCGACCCAATCTTTACACCTTGGCTCTTTAGGCTAAAATTATTTTCATTGCATTTCACATCATAAAAATGTTTTTCAAACATGTTTAAAACATTAAAAACACTTGGTGTTCGCCCAAACCAAAAACCAAGCAATCCGGCGTTCGGGTTTCAGAAACTGGCGTTCGGCATTCGGTTTTCGGCGTTGGTTTTTGGCGTCCGAACTAACCAAGTGGTTTTCAACTTTTTATGATTGGTTTTTACTTCTGGGAACATTTAAACAGTTTTCCATAAAAAACACTTCCAAAACCACCTTTCGTTTTTCGTCGTTTGATAAAAACCATGCGAAACGGCATAAACTTGGCTAGCCGCGGTTTTTACTTAAATGAAGTGGTTTTCGAGTCTTTTTGTGTTGGATTTGTTTTTGAATGCATTTAAATGGTTCTCAAATCAAAACATCATGAAAACAACCTTTCAGTTTTGTCTTTTGGTGAAAACCACCCGTGTACGGTGTTGACTTGGTCAACCGTGGTTTTTACCTTAATGACGTGGTTTTCAACTTACAAAGCTTGTTTTGACATCACAATACATTAAATAAGTTTTTTATATACTTAGTTTTTACTTTGGAGAACCTTGCATTTTTCGGTAGGGTTTCAGCGCCAGTCAGCTAGGCCATGGTTCTGGGCTAGCCATCTACCCAGCGATGGTAGATATCACCCATCCATGGGTAAGTGATCCCGGGATTCCAGAATCATTCCACCCAGCAATGGGAGATATTACCCAGCGATGGGTAAGCAGCCTTCAACCCAATTGAATTCCAAAACCATGCCAAACAACGATGGGAAGTTCTACCTATCGCTGTTAAAGCCTTGGTGCAACATTAACACAAGGCAGAACAACCTTGCCCAGCGATGGGAAACCTATCCCATCGATGGGAACCCAGTGATGGTAAGGATAAACCATTGATGGGAAGGCATGACCGTTGGAAGTCATTTAAGGTTGATTCTTTCCTTATTTGGAAGTCAACCTCCCACCTAGCGATGGGAAGCTTGTACCCATCGATGGGTAGGTAACTGTTGGCTTCAAAACTGAAGGAAAATTGGCTTACTAGCGATGGGTAAGTTCCAAACATCGATGGGAAGCCAATATCCTGCAGATCCCAAATTTATTCAATCCCATAAATCAAGCCAATCACCCCTTTAATGTATTCGTCCGTTGGAGCCTACTTTGGCACTATAAAACGGGGTGTTTGGGTCTGCTTTTCTCATGAATTCACTTCACAATATTCATATTATCATTGCATTCAAACAACATCATTTTTCATAGCTTTCTAGAGCCAATTTGTGAAGTTTGAGTTGTTCTTTAGCGTATATAGTTTACTCAACATCTAATCTAAAAGAGAGCCTTGTTCTTGAGTGTCTTAGTGTTGTATACACGTTAAGGGAAGCTTGTTTCCCTTGGTTGTACGAAGGAAAGGTATTTTCCTTCGGGTTGAAGTCTTGGAGTGTGGTATCTCCGAGCAAGTGTTGTTGAGGCTCGTGGGACTCGAGTTCTCATGTTGTAACGGTTTGTTAAGCACCCGTAAGCTTAACGGAAGTAGTGTAGCTCGAGAGAGTCTCTCGGAAGACTGGATTAGCCACACGTTGTGGTGAACCAGTATAAATCTTGGTGTGCTCCCTTTACGCTTTCTACGCTCTTTACTTTTCACGTTCTTAATTTTTTTATTCCTGCGATTTCTACGATCAAACGCTATTCACCCCCCTCTAGCGTTGGTCACTTATTATAACAGGTTTTTGACCCCTTTTCTATGTGTTTAAGTGTTCTTGATGTATCAGCATCAACACCAAAACTTGATGGTGTTTGGTACATGTTAATAGTATAGGCTAGGGTCTTGTGCTGTCTTCTTCGGCTTTAGCTTATTGTTGTGGGTTTTCATGATTACGAAATATTTGAGTCTGGTTATATGTTCATATGTGTTATACTGGGTTGCTACTCCACTTCGGCTGGAACAATTGCGATATTTGTATTCGATCTACAATCATTTTCACTATTATCGTCATATCAATAAGCAGAGGGAAAAGTTTTGAAATTGGTATAAATTTTAATATCATCATATCAATCGTTTTCAGAATCGGCTGTACTAGTTTGATTCCTGATCCAACCAGTACCTTGATAATATTTTAATATCTGTAGTGTTTGTATGTAAAGAATGCATACTAGCCATGTGTTACCACATATGTATCACTGTATGCCATAAAGTGTCCCACATCTAAAATTACATTGAAATGGAGGCTGATTTTGTGTTGTTGGTACGAGAGTCAAATATTTAATTGTCATTTGCATTGGTGTTAGAATAAGTGACCAACGCTAGAGGGGGGTGAATAGCGTTTGATCGTAGAAATCGCAGGGATAAAAAATTAAGAACGTGAAAAATAAAAAGCATAGAAAGCGTAAAGGGAGCACACAAAGATTTACCCTGGTTCACCACAACTTGTGGCTAATCCAGCCTCCCGAGAGACTCTCTCGAGCTACACTACTTCCGTTAAGCTTACGGGTGCTTAACAAACCGTTACAACCTGAGAACTCGAGTCCCACGAGCCTCAACAACACTTGCTGGAAGATACCGCACTCCAAGAGTTCAACCCGAAGGAAAATACCTTTCCTTCGTACAACCAAGGGAAACGAGCTTCCCTTAACGTGTATACAACACTAAGACACTCAGGAACAAGGCTCTCTTTTAGAGTAGATGTTGAGTAAACTATATACGCTCAAGAACAACTCAAACTTCACAAATTGGCTCTAGAAAGCTATGAAAAATGATGTTGTTTGAATGCAATGATAATATGAATATTGTGAAGTGAATTGATGAGAAAAGCAGACCCAAACACCCCTTTTTATAGTGCCAAAATAGGCTCCAACGGACCTATGCATTAAAGGGGTGATTGGCTTGATTTATGGGATTGAATAAATTTGGGATCTGCGGTATATTGGCTTCCCATCGATGTTTTGAACTTACCCATCGCTGGTAAGCCAATTTTTCCTTTAGTTTTGAAGCCAACGGTTACCTACCCATCGATGGGTACAAGCTTCCCATCGCTGGGTGGGAGATTGACTTCCAAACAAGGAAAGAATCAACCTTAAATGACTTCCAACGGTCATGCCTTCCCATCGATGGTTTATCCTTACCATCGCTGGGTTCCCATCGATGGGGTAAAGTTCCCATCACTGGGTAAGGTCGTTCTGCCTTGTGTTGATGTTGGACCAAGGCTTTAACAGCGATGGGTAGAACCTGCCATCGCTGTTTGGCATGGTTCTGGAAGTTGGTTTGGCTAAGGGGCCGCTTACCCATCGATGGGATGTTCTTCCCATCGCTAGGTGGGTGGTTAGCCAAAAACCTATGGTTTTTGCTTTAACCACGGCCTAGCCAACCGATGCAAAAACCAACCGAAAAATCCAAAGTTCTCCAAAATAAAAACCAAGTGTTTAAAACACTTATTTGATGTATTTGGCTAAGAAATCAAGTGAGACACTTTAAAAACCACGTCATTTGAGTAAAAACCACGGTTAGCCAAGTTAATGCCGTTTTGCGTGGGTTTTGCCAAACGACCAAAAACGAAAGGTGGTTTTCAAAGTGTTTTTGTTGGAGAACTGTTTAAAAATGCAAAGAAGTAAAAACAAGTTATAAACGAAATCCGAAAAACCAACGCTGATAACCAAAAGCCGAACGCCGGTTTCTAAAAGCCGAATGCCGGATGGCTTGGTTTTTGGTTTGGCCGTTCACCAAGTGTTTTTGTTGACTTAAACATGTTTGAAAAACATTTTTATGATGTAAGAAATGCAATGAAAAGATTTTAGCCTAAAGAGCCAAGATGTAAAGATTGGGTCGGTCTTGATCACAAATGAGACCGACTCAACGACACTAAGACTACGGTCTTCGTATAGCTCTTGTTCTTATCTTCGTTCTTTGCCTTGTATATTCAATGTCTTATCTTGATCACGGAGGTTTGGCATTATCAAAACCTGTTACAAAAACGAACACGGTTTTAGTATGAAAACGTGACAAGCCCGTGTTTCAACAATTGGCGTATACATTCTAGAGACTGTTGACAAATAGGTGAAAGTTTGGTGCATGAGACAGTAAGACAGTGTTCTAAGCATTGATATGAAAGCAAATATTTGTTCTGTAAAGTACAATCCTGGGTCAAGTGTCCATGTGCCAGTATGTGTTATTTCTTCTCTCCCACTTTTGAACATGTATTTGGATGCAGAAAATATAGGAATTTTGGTGTCCCTAATTATTTAGTCTGTGCCCTACAGGTTGGTTCTGCTGATCACCACATCCACTATTATGACTTGAGAAGTATTAAGTAGCCCCTGCATGTATTCAGTGGGCACAGTAAAGCTGTTTCGTACGTGAAATTCATGTTGGACAATGAACTTGCATCTGCATCAACTGATAGCACAATTCGTTTGTGGGGCGTCAAGGCCAACATTCCAGTTAAGTATAACTCTCTTTGTTCCATGATAGTGTGTACAGTTTCAACTTTCAAGTATTCCAAACTGGTGTTCTTATTTCCTACGAAGTATTTTTGAAAAAGCATACTTATTAGAACACTCCATTCATCCAATTTTTTTCCAATTCCTTACCAACCCACCTTACATTTTCTTGTTTTTATTACACACTTGAAAGAGAACCTAGACCTGCCTAAACTCACTTTTTAACTTTGTGCCAAGGAATGAAGGAAGGTGAGAAAAGTATTCTGAAACGAAGGGATTATTAGTGATCTTCAGTTCTTCACTTCATTGTCTTTCGTTTTGTGAACATGAGCTCTATTATCATTATCACCTTAATCCCCATGAGTTTGGATTGGTTGTTGTTCCAGATTGCTAAAGATGAAGAGAAGATGGTATATTTTGCTTTCTAAAGCTGGAAAATGAAGATGTGAGCTTGCTGGCTTTTACTACAGAACAGATTACAGCCCCATTTCTACTTCCTGAGATGGTATATTTTGCATTCTAATTTCTTTTCAAAGTTAGCAGAGTTAATCGTGATTCATTATCAAGCCATCTTGCTTGGTTTTCGTTTCAGGTGGATAGAGTTGCCAGCATGTTGAATTATTTTCTGTTACAACTAGTGGGCCCACAGAGAAAATCTCTCAGCTTGAAAGACCTCGAAAAGGTATAATTACTTATTTAGAAAATACCAAAGTATCATTTGTTTGGCTTCTAAATTTACCCAATAGTGGCTGCGTTTTGACATAATAGATTAAATTTTGTCCAGTTGTTTAGTGCTGCAACTGATGTCCTTAGAAGAATTGGTGAAGATGGAAGGATCATACATGAGTTTATGGACCTTGGTGCTAAAGACAAAGTTGTATGGGTTACCAATTCCCTTTGTGTGTAGCGGGAGAGTACCCAGCCTGTCTATGTACTTTTTTTCGTTTGAATAGAAGTGTTTATTTTTTCATATCCATATAATTGTTTAAAACAACGGTTATTTGATTGTTGGATAAATTTTGCCCGAAAGTATGAAACTAAAGATAGAGAGTGTATACAATTTCATTGTAAAAAACATTACCGTTTCTCTGAACTTTTAAACTGTTCTAGGCTTAAGAGCTAGACTACTGTTTAAAACGAGTATTCTTAACTTATTATAAAAAACTCTGCCAAAAAAATCATATCTCACAGACAATAAGTATTAGATTACTATTTCTCAGGACTTTAAAAACAGTTGTATGCTTAACACACAATTCTCTTAAAAATAGTTTTCTTTATTTATTATAGATAAGCATGAAAAAAAGCAATGTGACACACACTACTAGTAATACATTATGGTTTCTCAAAACTTTGAAAATAGTTCTAGGCTTAATAGTCTAACTACCGTTTTAAAAGGGTATTCTTAATTAATTATAGACAACTTGTAATAGATTATGGTTTCTATAAATTTTAAACACAGTTCTATGCTATATAAATATACTACTGTTGCAAGGGAGTTTTCTATTCTAATAATAAACAACTATGCAGAAAAAACGATATGAAACATACAACTAACAATAGATTACTATTTCTTATAAGTTTAAAAACAGTCATAAACTGAAGAACATACTACTGTTTAGAAATAGTAGTCTTAACTAATTATTGACAACTGTGACAATAAAAACTGTTTTTTTATGAAACCGACTACTAATGATAGATGACACTTTCTCACAGCTTCAAAAACAATTCTACCCATAATACATAGACCATTGTTGCCAAACAGTCTTCTATTACAATTAAAAACAACAGTGGCAAAAAAACCATATGAAACAGACAACAAGCAATAGATAACTGTTTCTAATAAGTTTAAAAACAGTTCTAGACTAAAAGCCCAGACTATTGTTTAAATAGAGTATTCTTAACTTGTTATTGACAACTGTTGTAAGAAAAATTGTATTTTGAACTAACACAGAAGCTAATGATACATTACCGTTTCTTGAAACTTTAAAAATAGTCTTAAAGTATTAAACCTAGACTACCGTTCTATTGCCAAGAAAAACTTATAGTAGTCTATGTTTTTCCAACTACTGTGTTTCCCTTAACAGTAGGTAATCAACAGTCGTTTGATACTGTTTTTGGCGTAGTGCAAATTTTTGCAACAGGATGAACCCTTTGACAATATTTAGCCTTCATGAATTTGGACCAAATACTAGAAGTGGTCCTAAAATTCCACCAAAGCTTAGCACTACAAGCTTCCACCAAATCATGCATTCTATTAAAACCTAAGCCACCTTCCTGAGTATGATAACTCATGTGGTCCCAAGAGCTCCAGTGATAGTGAGATTTGGATTCAGACTGCCCCCAAAAGAAGTTGGAAAAATACTGTTCCATTTTTGAGATCACCCCTTTTGGAGGTTGGATGGCAGAGAATATATGTGATGGCAGGGCTTGAAGAACACTCTTGATGAGTACATGTTTCCCTCCAAAAGATAAGAGTTTCCCTTGCCAACCCTAACATTTTTGCATGACTCTTGTAAGTAGCTTGCTAAAATAACAAACTCTCATTCTTCCTTTATATATGGGGCACCCCAAGTAGTAAAAGAGGAAGGACTGAGGTTGCACAACTATAAGGTCAGCCACTCTCTTGATAGTAATAGCAGCACTCTTGGGATGCATGTAAAGGGCACTTTTAGATGTACTGACCAATTGACCAGAGACATGTTCATATAAATGTAAGTCATGCATAACTTTAAGCACAGAATTCCTCCTACCAGATGTGAAAATAATCATGTCATCATCAAATGCAAGATGACTAATAGGTTGGACACCCCTGGGTTGAGTAAACGGAACAACACCTCTGCTTTGTTACCTGCTGTCCAAAAGTTGAGATAAGAATTCAGATGTGATGATAAAGAGACTAGGGGATAAAGGATCACCCTGTCTAAGGCCTCTAGACGAGGTAAAGAAGCCTTTCCTCTGACCATTAATAAGAACAGTATACCAGATATTAGATATCATTCTAAAGATAAGATCAATCCATTTTTCACTAAACCCCAGTTGTCTCTGAATTCTATTGAGATAAGTCCAGGAAACCCTGTCATAAGCTTTAGCCATATTCAGCTTCAAGATAATATCCCTGTGTGCAAGTTGCATCCCATGGCACTGTTCTTGAGTAATAAGGATGTTTTCTATAATAGATCTCCCTTGAACAAAGCCAGATTGTGATGGAGATATAACTTGAGGGAGGAGGTTTGCCAGCCTAGTTGCAAGTACTTTAGAAATAATTTTGCTACTAAAGTTACATAGACTAATGGGCCTAAAATCAGCAAAAGTGTTAGGACAGTCCACTTTGGGGAGGAGGACAATAGTAGTGTGGGCCATACTTTTAGTAAGATGATCCCCCTCAAAGAAACCACAGACCATGGAGTAAATATCTTGCTTAATAATATCCCAACACACTTGAAAGAAATGTCCTGTAAACCCATCAGGTCCTGCAGCACTATTAGGACTGAGGTAAAAAACTGCCAGTTTCACCTCTTCCATAGTAGGATTGGCTTCCAATTTTGAGTTATCCCCCTCAGATACAATAGGCTTTATGATGGTTAATGGATCATAGTCAATAGTCCCTCTCTATTCTTCAGAAAAAAGATTCTGGAAGAACTTAATTGCTTGGGAAGCAATCTGGGTATGATCCTCCAGCCAGTTTCCATCGTGATCCTTAATTTTATGGATGTACAATTTCCTTCTCCTGTCTTTAACAATAGCAAGGAAGTATTTAGAATTTCTGTCCCCATCCGCAATCCAGTGAACCTGTGCTTTTTGTTTCCAAAACACTTCCTCGAATGCATTTGATGAATATATTGTGCTTCCACAGATTTAAATTGAGAAAGATTATTATCACTGGGGTCATCTTGAAATTTTTCCTTAGCTGCAAGGACTTGCTTCTCCAAGGTTTCCAGTTTAAGAAAAATGTGTCCAAAGGTCTTCTTGTTCCAGATGTTTAAATATTTTTTAGTAGCCTTAAGCTTGAGACAAAGTTGAACCATTGGAGGACCAGAAACAGTCACATTCCCAGCCTTTTGGACAGTTTGTAAAAACTCAGCATGAGTGGTCCAAGCATTGAGAAAGGAGAAATGTTTTTGGATCCTGGTTTGAGTATCAATAGTAAAAGAAATGTGAAGAGGAGAATGATCTGAAGTAGTGATTGGTAAGGCTCGTATAGTAGTCTTGAATGTATCAGACCAAGTAGAGTTAACTAAAAGCCTATCAAGTCGTTTCCAAATAGACTGTGTCCCCCTCCTGCCATTCCACCAGGTAAAGTGATTACCACATCTATTGACATCCATAAAACCACAGTCAGTAATAAATTGTTGAAAATCCCAACTAGTAGATAATGACATGGGATTACCACCAATTTTTTCATCCGGAGGAAGACATGGGATTATACATTGTTGACTATCACATTTGTGATACTCGATTATCACTACCTGCAAAAGTTGGAGCAAATCTGCTGTATAACCCAAGAATCGATTATCAACATATGGATATTCGAATATCAAGGGCCGCTAGACTTTTCAGACTTCAGGAGAAAAATGGTGTGAGTCGACTATCAAAGGACTGATAATCGAGTAACCAAGTCTGCAGATTCTTCAGCAGAGAACAAGAGGAGCCAGACAATCGATTCACCAAATGCAACAATCGATTAACAACGGTAAATTTTAAAAACTTTGACCGTTTTATAGCCGCTTGGAGTGCATTAAACGCAACTTTGACCACCCCAACGGATCTCCAAGGCCTCCTCTCTATATATTGGTGATATCTCTTCATTCGTTACTCCCTCCAACCATATTTTCTCCCTATATTCATCATATTTCATCATTCTCTTCAATTCTTGCACTTGTTCTTCAAGTTTTAGCCAAAATTCCACAAATTTTTGTTCTCTCCATCTCTCTCTTGTTGAAATGGCAGACGGTCAAAGGAAGCGCTCACGCACCGGAAAGAATGTCGCATCCTCCTCTGCTCCTCCACCACCAATGGCGAACAAGTATCTTGACAGGTCGTTCTTATGGTTCAACAACCGGACACAGATTACTCGTTTCACGGAGAAGTTTGAGCACCAGGAAATTATTCCTCCCCGGTTCTCCACCACACGCTCCATTCACGGGGCCATTCCTCGAGAGGCAAGGAACATTCTCTCCCGGGGAAACTTCCTCGACCTCCTCTACATCAAATAGGGTCACTATCAACCCTTTCTCGTTCGAGCATTCAACTCGAACTTGAAAAAGGATGAGGACATAGCGTTGATTTCAAACGTCAACGGGGTTGACATCTACTTGAGTGAGGAGAACGTGCAAATCCTCACCGGGCTTCGTCGAGATGGAGAAGAACTCAGCCTATATGTCGGAGAGAAAGGGGCAAGGTTCAACGAAACCACCATTTTGGAGGAAGTGGGAATTCGGAACTTCACTCCCACTCCCCAACAGCGCCGCCCCACGATTACTTCCATGAATCCCGTGTTTCGATTCATCTTATATGTTTTGACACGGGTTCTCAAGTTAAGGAAGTACAACCACACCTCTCTCTCCCAAGAGGACACCAAGACGCTCCATGCGATGATTCACAACGCCAACATCAATTTGTGTAAATTTGTGATGACTCACATGTTTAGCACCACCTCCGACGACCGGCCGCTCCCCTGCGCCCTTGTTGTCATGGTGATTCTTGATGAGTACAACATCATGACCGACGTTGGGCCAAAGCAAAAGGGGACGAAGCATTGGGAAATAGATGAGTCCTCTTTCCACTCGGGCAATGACGAAACTCCATTCCGGCCACCTCGTCCGCGCCGCCAACCTAAGGAAGCATCTTCAAGCTCTTCATCTCTGTCCAAGCAAATGGCCGCTTTGACCGCCACTCTCTCTCTCTCGAATAGACACCAACGTCACACAAACGGCCCAAAATGTTATTACATTGAGCCATGAGCTTCATGGGAATTTTGACTTTGTCAACTACCCATACGCCCAAATTCTAACGCCCTTAAAAAAAATTATTCGATCATGTCATAATATTCGTCTTGATTGTCTAATTCCAAAAACACAAACGGAACTCAATTCGAACCCGTTCAGGGGGAAAAGCGCTTACCGTTCAGGTTAGATTTTTACACAACGAAACAAATTTAAGGGAGGTAACCTCCCCATTTAACTCACACGCCACACACATTTCTCTTCCATCATTTTCCATTTAATTCCCCATTAATCCTCATTATTGTAACACCCCAACCCGCATGACCCAAACCCGTGAGACAGCGGATCGGTGTGCTACTGAATTGGTATCCGAATTTGCGACATTTTCAAAACAATTTTAAACAAACATTCTATCCATGCATATAAGAATCCATCAGAGTAATTTAAAATAATGCGGAAGCCTTTTTAAAGTCAAACAACTTGGGATCTTGCCCGAAAACGTAATAAGCATTAAAGTTAATTGAATAAAACATAATCAACAGATTAAAGTGACAGCCACGCCATCGTACATCTCCTCCTCAACGCCCTCTGGGATCGGCTCTAGGTTCATCTGCCTGATCACCTACGGACAGCAAAAGAAAACAACGCTATCCGCTCAGCATTGACGCTGAGTGGTACTCCATTGAAGCACAAGAATAAATATAATAATTCAACAATTAAGATCGTGCATGTGTTTATCCTTTTAATAAAAATCAATTCAACTTTACATTTGGTTCTTTAGACGGTTGACCAACAGTCAACTTATTTTCTTTCTTTTCAAAATGATTTAGGTGTTACGGGTTTCCCATTGACTCTTTGACCACCGGTCAAACCAATTTAGACTTTCATCAAAATCAAACCAATTTAACATTTATTCCCTATGTCGGAGATAGCCTCAATCCGTAATACCGAAGATGGCCTCAATTCGGTGGAGGTAGGATCCCCTGGGCGATGGCCTCAAACCCAAGATCGCAGACCCTCGTGCACGTCTTAACCTCACTGGCCAGGCCCTGCAGCCGCCCGAGCGTTGGCCAGTTTCTATGTTTGACACAATAAACCAATTGACCTTATTCACCAGTCAGAATTAATTAATTAACTTAACTAATTCGTTAAAGTTTGGATTCAACCATTCGGTCAAACCTACGACAACAGCGTATCCAGTCAAAGCCTAGGTCAAACATGACCTAACCCAAGTCAAAGTCAAACCTGTTCAGTCAATTCACAATCTTCAACAATTAAATTCAAACAATTAATTTAATTCAATTAACCAATTTAGCCAAATTATAGCATAAACACATATAACGATCCAAACCATTAAATCTATTCTGAATGCTATTAACTTCATAGTACGGACCTGGATTACGTCGAAATCGAATCGATAGCTCGAACGGAAGGCAAATCGACGAAATCAACCGAACGGGTCAAATCGAGTCAAAGTACGAAATTGACCAATCAATCCGGCGTGGGGGTTAATCTGCCGGCGATATCAACTCGGGGCAGCGGCCCGATGCGGCGACGGTGACGGACGCCGGCGACAGTGGCGTAGCGGCAGCTCAACGCCGGGGAGCAGCGACTGGCGGCGGACGACCGGCGAAGGTGAAACCACAGCTGTAAGCTCGGCGGCGGCGGCGGTTGGAGTCTCGGCGACGGCGGCGCTGCGCTCGACGGCGAGGAAGGTCGCCGGCAGTGGAGGCGACGTCCGGCGCTTGGCGTGGCGGTGCTGCAATCCGTCGGCGATGAGGCAGCGGCAGATTCCGGCGACGGCGCTGGAGGCGAAGGAGGCAGCGGTGGCGGCGATGAGCGACCGGCGCTGGCTCACGGCGGTGAGCGACGTCCAGTGGCGAGACGCAGCGGCGCTATACTCGACGGCGAAGATGGCGGCGGCTACCTGCGAAGGTGAAACAGCGGCGGCGACCGGCTGGGGAAGGCGACGGCCGGCTGGAGATGATGCTGGCAAGCTCCCGGCGGCAGGGCTGGGCGGCGAGGCTGGGCGGAGAAGAGAGAAGAAGAAGGAAGGAGAAGGAGAAGAAAGAAAAAGAAAGAAGAGGAGAGAAGAAGAACGAACGAAAAAGAAGATAAGATAGGGTTTGTGTGGTTTAGGTTTATTTAATGGTCCCATTCCAAAAAGGATTGGGATTCGGACCCAAAATACCTGATTAAATTGTCATACCTTGAGCTCTGTAACTCCGATTCGCGAACCGTCTGAACCGACGCGATCACAAAAATATTTCCTACGAGATGACATAAAAGTTGGGCTTAAAATCCAAATTATATTTTTAACCCCTTATTGGGCCCAATTCGTAAAATTGCTCTAACAATTTAATTAATTCTTTTGGGCCTGATTTTGGGGCGTTACATTTCTCCCCCCCTTAAAAGAATTTCGTCCTCGAAATTACCTGAGTCATTGGTCGTCGAAGAGATGAGGGTACTGATTTCGCATAGATTCTTCGGTCTCCCAGGTTGCTTCTTCCACTGCATGATTACGCCACAGTACCTTTACCAACGGTACCGTCTTGTTTCTTAACACTTTAGTTTCGCGCGCCAAGATCTTAACTGGTTCTTCTTCGTAAGACAAACTCTCGTCGAGGGTTACAGCATTGGTCGGCAACACATGAGTCGGATCTGAACGGTATCTACGTAGCATGGAGACATGAAAGACGTCGTGAATCCTGTTCAGCTCTGGTGGCAACTCTAGCTTGTAGGCAACAGGTCCTATTCGCTCCAGAATGCGGTAGGGTCCAATGAATCTAGGGCTAAGCTTCCCTTTCTTCCCAAACCGTAGGACCTTCTTCCAAGGTGAAACCTTCAAGAATACCATGTCACCAACATTATACTCTATGTCTCGTCTCTTCAAGTCTGCATAAGATTTCTGTCTGTCCGAAGCAGTGCGGAGTCGGTCTCTGATCACACGAACCTTTTCCTCGGTTTCCTGCACAATATCTGGTCCCTCGAGCTTACGCTCGCTAAGCTCTGTCCAACAAATTGGGGTTCGGCATTTTCTGCTGTAGAGTGCCTCATACGGAGCCATCTGAATACTCGCCTGGTAACTGTTATTATACGCAAACTCCATCAATGGCAAGTAACGCTCCCAATCTTCTCCAAAGTCGACCACACAAGCTCGCATCATATCCTCAACAATCTGTATCACCCTCTCAGACTGGCCATCGGTCTGAGGGTGAAATGCCGTACTAAGGTTCAAAGCTGTGCCAAAAGCCTTCTAAAGTCCTCTCCAGAACTTCGAAGTGAACCGAGGATCTCTATCAGATATGATTGACAGCGGTGCACCGTGCAAACGAACTATCTCTCTAACGTACAAATCTGCCAATTTGTCTAAGGAAGAGTCACGTCTGTCGGGTAGAAAATGAGCGGACTTCGTCAACCTGTCAACAATGACCCAGATGGCGTCATTCTTTCATGAAGATCGTGGCAATCCGATCACAAAATCCATAGTGATCCTTTCCCACTTCCATTCCGGAATGGTAGGAGGGTGCAACAACCCTGTCGGAACCTGGTGCTCAGCCTTGACTTGCTGACAAGTCAAACAACGTGCAGTGAACTCGGAGATTTCCTTTTTCATAGCTGGCCACCAATAGGATTTCTTCAAATCCTGATACATCTTGTTACTACCCGGGTGCATAGTGTATACGGTTCCGTGAGCCTCGCGTAACAAGCGATCCCTCACTTCACCGCGGGGCACCACTAGGCGTTCATGATAGTACAAGACTCCGTCATCGCGAATTGTAAACTCGGGCCTCTTTCCTGTAGGAACTAACTCTCGAGTCTTCTAACAAAACTCATCATCCCTCTGTGCTGTACGGATCTCCTGCTCTAACGGAGACTGAAGCTATAACTCGGCTAACGATTTTCTGCTCAAAGCATCGGCCACGATGTTAGCCTTGCCCGGATGATACTCAATGACTAAATCGTAATCCTTGATCAGCTCCAACCATCGGCGTTGTCTAAGATTCAGCTCCTTCTGGGTGAGTAGGTACCTCAAACTCTTGTGGTCGGTGAAGATGTGAATCCTCTCTCCAAAGATGTAGTGGCGCCAAATCTTCAAGGCAAATACCACGGCTGCCAACTCTAAATCATGTGTCGGATAATTCTCCTCGTGAGTCTTCAACTGTCTCGATGCGTAGGCCACTACCTTACTTAACTGCATCAGTACACAACCTAAGCCGCTATGAGATGCGTCACTATAGATGGTGTACTCGATGCCAGGAGTAGGTTGAACCAAGACTGGTGCCTGGGTCAGGCACTCCTTCAGTTGATCAAAACTGCGCTCGCACACTTCTGACCACTCAAATTTGATGTCCTTACGCAGTAGCTTGTTCAATGGAGTAGCGATCGAGGCGAAGCTCTTAACAAATCGACGATAGTAACCGGCTAATCCAAGGAAGCTCCTCACCTCACGAACATTCCGTGGAGCCTTCCAGTCCACTATGGCTGAAATCTTGCTGGGGTCTACCTGGATACCGGTAGCAGAGATAACATGTCCTAAGAACGTCACCTCACTCAACCAGAATTCACACTTAGACAATTTTGCATACAGCTTATGCTCTCGCAACACACTCAGAACCAATTGCAAATGTCTAGCGTGCTCCTCCTGAGTCCGTGAATAAACCAAGATGTCATCGATGAACACTACTACGAACTGGTCCAAGTATGGTCGGAACACACTGTTCATAAGCTCCATGAACACTGCCGGGGCATTAGTCAATCCGAAAGGCATGACTGAGAACTCATAATGCCCATAGCGTGTCCTAAAAGCAGTCTTCGGAATGTCTTCTCTCCTGACAGAAATCTGATGATATCCAGAACGCAGATCAATCTTCGAGAATACCGTAGCCCCTCTGAGCTGGTCGAACAGGTCGTCGATACGAGGCAACGGATAACGATTCTTCACTGTAGCTTTGTTCAACTGCCTGTAGTCGATGCAAAGTCTCATGGATCCATCTTTCTTTCGAACAAATAACACTGGTGCTCCCCATGGGGAAACGCTAGGTCGGATGAATCCCTTTTCCAGTAGCTCTTGCAACTGAGCCTTCAACTCCTTCATCTCGGCAGGTGCTATACGATACGGTGTAGCAGATATGGGTTCCGTACCCGGAATGAGATTGATCGAGAACTCTACCTCTCTCGGCGGAGGCGAACCAGGTAGGTCTTCGGGAAAGACATCAGGGAAGTCGCAAACCGTACGAATGTCCTGCTGACATGGCGATTCTTTTCGCATATCCTGAACGTGACATAGGAACATCTCGCACTTCTTGCGAATCAAGCGCCTCGCGCTCAAGGATGATATGAACTCGGGAGTCTCGGGGAACACTTCCCCGGAGAGTAATACGTCGCTACCGTCTTCGGCTCTCAGCCGTACGGTCCGACAACTGCAGTCGACCACTACTCTATGCTCGGTGAGCCAATCCATACCAAGGATAATATCAAACTCCTTGTGTGGTAGCTCTATCAAATCTGCAGGGAATTGCTTCCCTTGTACGGACAACGGACATCTATGATAAATGTGATGAAGACGCATGCTATGTCCTAGCGGATTCGATACAATGGTAGGTATCTCAAGGTCACTCCTCACAATCACAGAATTCGCAGGCATGCCAACACAGATATAGGAGAGCGTAGAACCCGGATCGATCAAGGCATGCATAACTGAATCAAATAGTACGAACGTACCCAAGATAACATCGGGGCTAGGATCTGTACGCCCATGCATGGCGTAGGTACGCGCTGGTGCCCGGCCTGACTGTTGCGGACGTGGTCTCTGCTGATTATTTGCGGCAGTAGACTGCTGACTCCGTGCTGGATGTGATGCGGCAGGCTGATCCGGAGCTCTAGGTAAAACAGACTCGCTGCTAGGGTTTGTCGGGCAATGCCTCCTGAAGTGCCCTGGCTGACCACAACCCAAACATAAGCCTTGGGTGAGCCAACACTCGCCCGGGTGATGCCTACCACAATGTACACATTGCGGGTGGCTTCTCGATCTGTTCGAGTTGCTCGCGGCGACCGACGGAGACGGCCTCGACTTACTCCTCTTAGGCGGCGGCGCACTCGAAGAACCCTTCTCGTACCTCTTTCCCCCGAATCCAAAACTCTTCCCGCTCGGCCCGGTGCTGGCCGCGGGTCGCGGGTCTTTCGTCGCTCTATCCTCCTTCTTGGTTGCCTGCAAATCATCCAAGCTCTTTTCTGTCTTCACAATCAAATCATACGCCGCATTAAAATCTGTCGTCGTGATCAGTGCGGCGTACGGCCTCAAGTCCGGCCGTAGCTTCTTGACGAACTCGTTCAAACGATCCTCTGGAGTGGAGACCAGACTCGTCGCGTACTGGGACAAGTAGTCGAACCTCTGTCTCAGTTCAGGCAGTGACATCCCCTCCTGCTTAAGCGCAACGAACTCATCGCGCCTGTCCTCGCGGTATCGGGTGGGGACGTACTCCTTCGTAAAGGCTCGATCGAAGCGATCCCAGGTCCACGGCTTGGGTGTGTGTGGATCCTGGTCAATGCGCTTCCACCAATCATATGCTCCTTTCCGGAACATCTGTGACGCCAACTCCGAGCGATCAACATCTGGGACTCTCAAATTCTTGAGTACCCGGTCCATCTGCTCAAGCCAATCCAAAGCAATCTGGGGTTCCCCCAAATTGTCTCCTCGGAACTCTTCCGCTCCATTATCCTTCAACATTTTGAAGGTAACGATGCGCGGCTGCGGCTGTAGTGGTGGAGGTGGCTGGAACATGGGCATAAACTGCGCCATGTGCTGCATATAGTGGGCCATCATGGCCGGGAACATCTGCTCGTAGGCTACCGGCGGTATCGCCAACGGTGGCATCACTGGAGGTGGTACGACTGGCGGTGGTACAGCTGGTGGCTGTCCCGCTGGCTCAGGTGGATTCTGTCGTTGCCCTCCGTCACCCGGAGGCGTGAAACTCGAACCCTCGGTGTTAGCCGTGTGCACGCTCACGTGCTCCGGCTCCGGAACGTACTGACCGTGGGTCGATTCTTGACTCATTCTAAAATAATAAGGAAATTCCACGTCAGATCTTAACACATAACAGATAAAGCTATAAATACTTATTACCTTCCCGGGGCAGAGGAGATACGTGAGATGCAGATGCGGCTGAATTATTCATTGTATTTTTTTTTTTTGAAAGGGTCCGAAGACCGATTTTAAAACCAAATGCTCCGATACCAAAATGTAACACCCCAACCCGCATGACCCAAACCCGTGAGACAGCGGATCGGTGTGCTACTGAATTGGTATCCGAATTTGCGACATTTTCAAAACAATTTTAAACAAACATTCTATCCATGCATATAAGAATCCATCGGAGTAATTTAAAATAATGCGGAAGCCTTTTTAAAGTCAAACAACTTGGGATCTTTCCCGAAAACGTAATAAGCATTAAAGTTAATTGAATAAAACATAATCAACAGATTAAAGTGACAGCCACGCCATCGTACATCTCCTCCTCAACGCCCTCTGGGATCGGCTCTAGGTTCATCTGCCTGATCACCTACGGACAGCAAAAGAAAACAACGCTATCCGCTCAGCATTGACGCTGAGTGGTACTCCATTGAAGCACAAGAATAAATATAATAATTCAACAATTAAGATCGTGCATGTGTTTATCCTTTTAATAAAAATCAATTCAACTTTACATTTGGTTCTTTAGACGGTTGACCAACAGTCAACTTATTTTCTTTCTTTTCAAAATGATTTAGGTGTTACGGGTTTCCCATTGACTCTTTGACCACCGGTCAAACCAATTTAGACTTTCATCAAAATCAAACCAATTTAACATTTATTCCCTATGTCGGAGATAGCCTCAATCCGTAATACCGAAGATGGCCTCAATTCGGTGGAGGTAGGATCCCCTGGGCGATGGCCTCAAACCCAAGATCGCAGACCCTCGTGCACGTCTTAACCTCACTGGCCAGGCCCTGCAGCCGCCCGAGCGTTGGCCAGTTTCTATGTTTGACACAATAAACCAATTGACCTTATTCACCAGTCAGAATTAATTAATTAACTTAACTAATTCGTTAAAGTTTGGATTCAACCATTCGGTCAAACCTACGACAACAGCGTATCCAGTCAAAGCCTAGGTCAAACATGACCTAACCCAAGTCAAAGTCAAACCTGTTCAGTCAATTCACAATCTTCAACAATTAAATTCAAACAATTAATTTAATTCAATTAACCAATTTAGCCAAATTATAGCATAAACACATATAACGATCCAAACCATTAAATCTATTCTGAATGCTATTAACTTCATAGTACGGACCTGGATTACGTCGAAATCGAATCGATAGCTCGAACGGAAGGCAAATCGACGAAATCAACCGAACGGGTCAAATCGAGTCAAAGTACGAAATTGACCAATCAATCCGGCGTGGGGGTTAATCTGCCGGCGATATCAACTCGGGGCAGCGGCCCGATGCGGCGACGGTGACGGACGCCGGCGACAGTGGCGTAGCGGCAGCTCAACGCCGGTGAGCAGCGACTGGCGGCGGACGACCGGCGAAGGTGAAACCACAGCTGTAAGCTCGGCGGCGGCGGCGGTTGGAGTCTCGGCGACGGCGGCGCTGCGCTCGACGGCGAGGAAGGTCGCCGGCAGTGGAGGCGACGTCCGGCGCTTGGCGTGGCGGTGCTGCAATCCGTCGGCGATGAGGCAGCGGCAGATTCCGGCGACGGCGCTGGAGGCGAAGGAGGCAGCGGTGGCGGCGATGAGCGACCGGCGCTGGCTCACGGCGGTGAGCGACGTCCAGTGGCGAGACGCGGCGGCGCTATACTCGACGGCGAAGATGGCGGCGGCTACCTGCGAAGGTGAAACAGCGGCGGCGACCGGCTGGGGAAGGCGACGGCCGGCTGGAGATGATGCTGGCGAGCTCCCGGCGGCAGGGCTGGGCGGCGAGGCTGGGCGGAGAAGAGAGAAGAAGAAGGAAGGAGAAGGAGAAGAAAGAAAAAGAAAGAAGAGGAGAGAAGAAGAACGAACGAAAAAGAAGATAAGATAGGGTTTGTGTGGTTTAGGTTTATTTAATGGTCCCATTCCAAAAAGGATTGGGATTCGGACCCAAAATACCTGATTAAATTGTCATACCTTGAGCTCTGTAACTCCGATTCGCGAACCGTCTGAACCGACGCGATCACAAAAATATTTCCTACGAGATGACATAAAAGTTGGGCTTAAAATCCAAATTATATTTTTAACCCCTTATTGGGCCCAATTCGTAAAATTGCTCTAACAATTTAATTAATTCTTTTGGGCCTGATTTTGGGGCGTTACAATTATTGTCCCATTCCAATCACTACAAAAAAAGCGGGCAGTACCGATAGATCCTTAGTGACAGAAACATTATTTGTCGCTAAAAAGAGAATATTATCGACAGATAAAATTATTTGAAAGAAAAAACTATTTGGCCCATAGAAAGAGTAATATCTGTTGATATTGGTTATAGTTTTAGCAACAAACTTATATCTGTCGGTAGTACTTATAGTATTAGCAACAAAACTTTATCTCTTAGTATTGTTATAGTATTAACAACAAAAAATTTATCTGTCGGTATTGTTTTTAGTATTAGCAACAAAAATTAATCTATCGGTATTGTTTATAGTTTTAGCAACAACGTTTTATCTGTGGGTATTGATTTTATTGACATTTAATTTAAATATCTTAATTATAAAAACCAAAAAATTAGGCATCATATAGAACACGAAATTGAGGTCATGAAATTCGAAATGAAAAATCTCAATTTGAATTTTGTTGTTTTGTCGCACAAAAAATAATATATTAAAAATGAATTATAAATTTAAAAGATAAAAAAACTAAAAATTAAAGATTAAAAATAATTTTTTTACATTGAATATTTAAAAATTAAAAATTATAATTTTTAATTTCAGATTTTTAAGTTTTAAGTTAAAATTAAAGGACTAAACTGACCGAATAGAATCAAGACATATGATAAAAGAACAAGTCAACAAATAAAAAACGAGAAGGATGAAAACACCTCCTTAGAATCTAATTCATCCCTAAACTTAAAACAATCCAATGGATATACAGAATCCATGGATTTTAAACAAATTATCAAAATCTTTTAAAATCCAAACTGAATACAGCTCTTTATAATCTAACTATGAGAAAAAGACCAAGTAAACATACTCCCTCCATCCCAAAATATAAGCAACACTCCACTATTTAAAAATCCCGAGAACTTTTATTTATTTTTGCATTTTCATTGATTATTTGATAGAATAAAATATTCTTGTCACCACTTGTTTTGTGAAACTTTTGACATAGTTTTTAAATATGTAAGTTTTATTTTTCATTTGTAGATCATTCTTTAAATAAAATGGATTAAAAAAATTCAAAAAATTACTTCGTTTAGCGTAATGTTGCTTATATTTTGGGACGGACGGAGGGAAATAACTTGCCACTTCTTCAATGGACAGTTTGGACGGAGGGCTCGCAATTTCGATTGGAATTGCGCACGAAGATAGACAGACAGATAGGGGACGGACTACTTCTTCGACGTTGGGTGGTTCTCCGATTGCGACAGTAGCGGTGGACAAAAGCTCCTAGTGGCTATGCAGAGCCAAACTTCCGGCAAACCCTAGTCTTTGTCGGACGAACGAGGGCAGATTCCGGTCCTTTTTCTTCATCCTTCTTTGTTTAGTATTCCAATCCAAGCTTTTCACTAATTTCGTAGATTTTTTTACTCTACTTCGGTGTTCATTGTTGGATTGTTTTGTTTTAATATTGATGTGTTCTTGTCTTATGATTTTATTTCTTGAAATCATGAGTGGCTAAAAAAATCATGAAGGGACTTCTCAGGTGTTACCCGAGTTCCTTCAAGTTGAAGCATTTGCCAAGTTGAGAGGTGCCATTTGGAAGGTAAATCTGATCATCATCAATGTCACCTTAATTCCAACTTTGCTGGGACTGATTACATGAATTTTTCAGTATCAATCTATTGTATGAAAGTAATTACAATATAAGATTAATGCAGCAAAGTGTACTTCTTGCTATAATGTTCTTGTTACTTCGACCCCCATACCCCGTAATGGGCGGGAGCCTTTGAGGCACTAGCATAATGTTGATTCTGTTGTAATGTTCTTGTTACTCTGTTGACTTAGTTTTACTTTTCTTTTCATTGAACCCTTGTTTTATCATGACTATGTTGTGGCAATACAAATTCCACCACATACCTTCAACACCATTTTCTTGACCACAAAGATTCTTTTCAGTAATTTGGGTACATCAAATAATTTCAGAAATCACACGATTGGTGATTTCTACTGTAGTTTATTAATGTATATGAAATATAAGCGCTTGCTATTCTGTTACTACATAAATGTAGTTTTATAGTAGTGAAATATGTGTATACAAGAAGTCAAGAAGTGAAGAAACTGTTAGGTTTACTTAAACCCTCAAAGTAACACTTGGATCAGTTATATTTGCTTTCAGATTAATGTGTTTCTTATATTTAAGTTTATCAGTAAAAAATGTTTCTTCTTTTCAATAGTTCAGGGCTCTGTTTGTACGAGAATGCAGTTGCGAGTGATGTTGCTATATTCTTTCAAGAAATTAATAGATTTTCAAATGTCAGGCAGCAGAAGCACAAGTTGACATGCCTATAGTTGGAGCTATTTCCTTGTATGTCTCTCTTGACTTTTACACTTCGTTTACATCCTGATCAACTTGATTATGTGGATCAAGTATTGGTATGGATTTTTTTCTTTTTTGATGACAAAAGAGTATGAGTCAGTAGTTGCTTTGTGCAAAGTCACTGCCATATCTCATGTAGTGGTAGCTTGAATTGCTATGACACTCATGCATGTGTAGCATTGCACTTTTACCCATCAATAATGGCTGACACTTTCTTATACAAATTAGGTGGAAAGAATATGTTATTCAGTCTTAAACTAAGATTTGTACCATTTATATTATTTTTCCTTTTTACACTTTTGGAAAAGGAAGAATCTGACATTTACAAAAACTACCAAGCTTTTCCAACAAATTCCGTCACAAGTTATATGTAACACACAACCCAAAATCAATTGATATAAATGAGTTTGAATCCCATCAGTACATCTTTGATCCCTTCCATTCCATAATTCAACTGTTTTTTTCTTTTTTCTTTTTCTGTGCTTCTACTATTGACATGGAGCTTGTGTTAAGAAACTCTCTGGGAACAGGTAAAGCATTTGAGATCTTGTTCTAAACGGTGCGCCTTGAAAGAAG
The DNA here is from genome assembly GCA_003260385.1 of Cuscuta australis. Lineage (NCBI taxonomy): Eukaryota > Viridiplantae > Streptophyta > Magnoliopsida > Solanales > Convolvulaceae > Cuscuta > Cuscuta australis. The sequence goes on from NQVE01000148.1 coordinate 450,014, forward strand.
AGAAAACAAAAAGATTGAAAATTGAACAAGAGCATGAAGAAACAAAAGAAAGACTCCAGAATTTAGAAGATGTAGTATCATTGCTTTTAAATACCCTGGTTAGCCTCTATTTATCATTGTTAACTATCCATATTTCATCTGATTTTTAGTTCATTATATAGTTTAAATTTATGCCACCTAGCATGAGTGTAAGGTAAATTTGGGGCAACGTTTTTAATTACGTTATCATGTGCTTATATTTTTTTGCATAGGGTTCAACGTCTAATCAATATGATGGTAATACAACCACTTAGAAAAGTCATGATGAGGATCGATGGAACCAAGATGATGAAGCTGAGAGCAATGAACTTGAAGATGTAGACAGTGACGAGCATTAAAGCTTTGGACTATATCTTCTAATCATATTTTAATTTTAGTTCACTTTGACTATTTATACTTTAACTTGAAACATATGCAAATGATGAACTAATTTTGTGATGTTGGTTTACTTTCTAGTAAAAGGGTTAGTTGTAACCCTTTGAAATGTTATTGGATTATGTATTTTTATTAACACAAGTATGAGTTTTATTTTTTATTTGTCAATGAAATTCTTTGATCTCACTTAAATAGAGCATGTTGGTGTGAAACATGGTATTGGTAACAGTTATAATAAATGTTAATGTTGGTCAAAATAAATTATTATCGACAGAAAAAATGTTTTACTCGCACAATTTTTTGTGGGTAATCCAATTTTTAGAGACAGTTATAATAAATATTAATATTGGTAAAAACAATGTATTACTGACCGAAAAGAAGGATTTACCCACACTAATTTTTGTCAGTAATTCATGTTATAGCGACATAAATGTTTTGTCGGTACTCCCCTCGTTTCTAGCTATATCTTTGGTCTGTTGCTATTACACTATTTTAGCGACAGTATATTTTATCTGTCGGTAATACTTTTACTGATAGAGTTTTTAGCGACATCGTAGCGACAGACACTTATCTGTCGGTAAAAGCGAGTAGCGACAGATATTCAACCTTTAGCGACATATTGATCCCTATCGGTATTGCCTCCTTTTTTTGTAGTGAATTTAAACCCAACCCATTCCCTTCCTCCACCACATTTGTAACTCCCACACACACAACCCTCATCCTCTCCCTTCTTTTGTTCAGCCAACCAGCAGCATCCAGGCGAGGAGGTTTCCAGCGAGAAGGAGAAGAAGAAGGAAGAAGAGAAGAAGGTCCATGTGTGAGGTCGTTCGTCGTCCATCATTCATCCGTTCGTTAACGTCGTTTGTCCATTCCGTTGCTTATCGTCAATCCCTGCATTTAGAGGTGAGTACGTTGCCCTCTAACTTTAGAATTCATAGTTCAATCATATCGTTATAATCATAGGATTACCTGGCTAAACCTACGTGTGTTCGCATTATCCTGGATCTTCGTTATTTAGACCTTTTGATTATGAACTCGTTGATATAAATGTTTTGAATCCTCGTAGATTCATAGATTACATAACACGAAAACATAAACATTCATTTCAAAAAAACTACCAATGTATTGATGATAATCAAATAGACAAAATGGGAGTTAGCGTGTAACACCCTCCATCCCGCGAACCCGGTTCACCGCGGTCCAACGTTCCAGAGAGGTTACGTAGACGGTTTAAGGCCGTCTACAAGGAAAAACCCCTTGCGTGGCTTGTAACGGAAAACCCTTGACATGCTTTTTTAAATGATGAGGATGGATTCACTTAAGAGAAGTTTATAGCGGAAGTAAATGTAAGTAAAACTGTTAGGTCATAAATAACGTAAATGCGACAAAAGGGGGGTTCATGCCCAAAACGTTTTCATAAATTAAATAAGTAATTCATCTGGCCCGCACTGTCGTTCATCCGCAGCTCCTATCACCCTGTCATCCGGGTCAGGCTCCATGGTTCTCTTGCCTACCTGCGTATAGCAAAGGGAGAAACAACGCTATACGCTCAGCAAAAGCTGAGTAGTAATCTAACAGTAGAACGCATAGCACATTCACATTGATATAGACATGATCGTACCTGAACTAAGTACGGGATACCACGTACAAGTTTAACGGATAAGAGTTACAAATAACAATGATGTCATGCCAAATAAACATGATGCATGAGTTAGACTACGCAGGGACCCCCTGCCCTTCGGTGATCATCCCCACGCGGTAGATGAGCCGAGGAACGCCTTAGTCATCCCGATGGAGACTAGAATGTGGGTGATAGCTCAGCCTAGCTACCATGTACGTACACAAGCCCTCGTGATGAAAACCCGTTGGATCCTGCAGGTTCCTGGACGGGCCCACGGAAGAGGCGCACTGGGCCTGACCCCTTGCCGTGGTATGCAACCTATGCCATGGTCCTAAACATGCGTCTAGGATAAACATGATGGTATGAATGCATCGGTTGGAGAGTGAGGTTATATTCAACACATGCAAATATATTTGATTCCATATATAAACTACTTGTTCAACATGGGGGAACTGGGTTCAGAGCTGGCTCATAATCGATTAACCACATCTGATAATCGATTATCATGTTACGCAGTTCCTGTTCCCGAGTTCCGTAAGCCATGATAATCGATTGTCTCCTCATGACAATCGATTGTCAAGGTATTTGCTCAGGACACCCAAGTCCAGAGGGGCCTGATAATCGATTATAGCTATGTGATAATCGATTATCAAAAGAACCAGCCCAGACTTGAGATTCCGCATGACCCAATAATCGATTATCAGCAAGGTGATAATCGATTATCACGTCTTTCTGGAAAAAAACTGAGGAGTTCAGCGGGACCTAATAATCGATTGTCAGATTCTATAATTCGATTATTAAGGCACGCTAGTTCCTTTTTTTTGCCTGTTGGATTTTCATTAAGACGTTGAGAGTTTTAGAAATGAATGTTTATGTTTCGAACTTAAGTATTGATGAGTTTGCAACGTTTTGTAACGTTTATACTAACAAGTGTGTAATCGAAAGGCCTAATAAACGAAAAGTCATGACGATGTGGATGCACGTAGGTTTAGCCGGTAACCCTATGAATATAACGATATGATTATACTACGAATTCTAAAGTTAGAGGGCAACGTACTCACCTTTAAATGCAGAGATTTACGATCATGGTAACGGATGAACGAACGGCTAACAAACGGATAACGAACGTTGGGCAACGAACGGCGAACCTCCTGCGTGGTCTCCCTTCTCTTCTACTTCCCGTTTACTTTCCGGAATCCACTCCGTGCCTGCCTGTTTCCTTGGCCGAACAGAGAAAAGGGAGAGGGGAGAGTGTTGAGAGCTTGGTTGGGGTTACAAATGGGTAAGGGAAAATGAAGGGGAGAGTGGAGTTTTAAATTAAGAAATGAATGGGGGAATTATGAAGAATTAAGAGGATTAAATAAGAATGATGGTGATGAGTTGTGGCGTGTGAGTTGGTGCTGGGAGTTACATCTCCTAATTTGTTCCGTTGTGTAAAATCTTACCTGATCGATACGCGGTATTTTCCCCGAACGGGTCCGAATTGAGATCCGTTTACGTTTCTGGAATCAGACAGTCAAAACGAATATTATGACATGATCAAATAATTTTTCTAAGGATTTTATTTCCAAACCCCGGTCCGAGTATCTAATTAATTAATTAGATTAATCAATTCTAATAGACCAGGTCGCAGGGCGTTACAGTTATCCACCCCTTAAGAAAATTTCGTCCTCGAAATTTACCTGATCACTAGTCACTGAAAAGATGGGGATAACGGGTGCGCATGGATTCCTCGGTTTGCCATGTCGCCTCCTCAATGGTGTGACTTCTCCACAGAACCTTGACCAACGGAATGGTTTTGTTCCTCAAGTGACGGATCTCCCGAGCTAGAATCTCAACCGGCTCCTCCTCATATGTAAGGTTCTCGTCGAGAGTGACCGTATCCGCAGGGATCACGTGTGAAGGGCCTGACTGGTACCTTCGGAGCATAGACACGTGGAATACATTGTGAATCCTTCTCAACTCAGATGGTAATTCGTTCGAGCCTGTAGGCTACAGGTCCCACACATTCAGTGATTGGGTATGGGCCTATAAACCTCGGACTAAGTTTTCCCTTCTTTCCGAAACGCAAAACATTCTTCCAAGGAGATACCTTCAAGAAAACCTTATCTCCCACCGCGTACTCGATGTCGCGTCTCTTAAGGTCGGCGTAGGACTTCTGTCGGTCCGATGCCACCTTAAGCCTGTCCTTAATCACTTGGACCTTCTCTTCGGTCTCACGAACTAGATCTGGTCCCTCCAATTTCCTCTCGCTGAGCTCTGTCCAACAGGTAGGTGTCCGGCACGGCCTACCGTACAAAGCCTCGTACGGCGCCATACCAATGCTAGCCTGGTAGCTGTTGTTGTATGCGAACTCCATCAACAGTAGATATCGCTCCCAACCATCCCCGAAGTCGATCGCGCAGGCGCGCATCATATCCTCGAGGATCTGGATAACCCTCTCGGACTGACCGTCCGTCTGTGGGTGGAAAGCCGTACTGAAGTGAAGATCAGAGCCCAAGGCTTTCTGTAGGCTCTTCCAAAACTGCGATGTGAAACGCGGGTCACGGTCCGAGATGATAGATGAGGGAACTCCATGTAACCGGATGATCTCGCGGATGTATAGCTCCACCAGACGCTATAAAGAGAAATCCCATCGTATCGGAAGGAAATGGGCGGACTTAGTCAAACGGTCCACAATGACCCAAACTGTATCGTTCTTGCGTGGCGACAAAGGTAGCCCCACTACGAAGTCCATGGTGATACGATCCCACTTCCACTCGGGAATCGTAATCTACTGAAGTAGTCCGCTCGGTACCTGGTGCTCAGCCTTAACCTACTCGTATGTCAAGCATCGTGCTGTAAAATCTGTGATCTCTCTCTTCATCGCAGGCCACCAGTAATGCTTCCGGAGATCCTGGAACATCTTGTTACTACCGGGGTGCATGATATATACCGTACCATGTGCTTCACGAAGGAGACGTTCCCTTACCTCCCCCACTGGCACTACCACACGTGCCCGATACAACAAGACACCATCCTCACGGAAAGAGAAGTCGGGTTTCTCGTCCCGAGAGGCGAGCTCACAGGTCTGCGTGCAGAAATCGTCGCCGCTCTGTGCCGTCACAATCTCATGCAACAATGTAGGCTGAACTCGGAGTACGGCTAGAGTTTTGCGACTAAGAGCATCAGCCACCACATTCGCCTTACGAGGGTGATAAGCGATATGACAGTCATAGTCCTTAATCAACTCCAACCATCTCCGCTGTCGTAGATTCAAATCCTTCTGACTCAAAAGATACTGTAGACTTTTATGATCGGTGAATATGCGCGTCATCTCGCCATACAGATAGTGCCTCCAAATCTTCAGAGCGAGAACGATCGCCGCCAACTCTAGATCGTGTGTTGGGTAGTTGCACTCATGTGGCTTCAACTGCCGAGACGCATAAGCTACAACCTTACCCTCCTGCATAAGAACACACCCTAGGCCATTGTGTGAGGCGTCACTGTATACCGTATACTCCACTCCTGGGGTCGGCTGAACCAACACAGGTGCCTGGGTCAAACACTCCTTTAGTCTCTCGAAGCTCTGCTGACAAGCCTCGGTCCAGTCAAACTTCACGTCCTTCTTCATTAACTTGTGCAAAGGTGAAGCTATCCTCGAGAAGTCCTTCACGAATCGGCGATAATATCCTACCAACCCAAGGAAACTCCTCACCTCTCGTGCGTTGCGTGGGGCCTTCCACTCCGTGATCGCTGAGATCTTGCATGGGTCCACCTTCACTCCCTCAGCCGAGATGACGTGGCCAAGGAAAGTGACCTCATGCAGCCAGAACTCACACTTGGACAGCTTGGCATAAAGTTTCTGCTCTCGTAGGATGCTGAGTACCGTGCGCAGGTGCTCCGCGTGCTCCTCATGCGTCTTGGAGTACACCAGGATATCATCGATGAAAATGACCACGAACGGATCAAGGTACTTACGAAACACACTGTTCATCGGATCCATGAAGACAGCCGATGCATTGGTCAACCCAAAAGGCATCACCGTGAACTCGTAGTGACCATAACGGGTGCGGAACGCTGTGTTAGGGATATCCTCCTTCTTGACCGGGATCTGATGGTACCCTGATCGCAGATCAATCTTAGAGAAGACTGTGGCTCCTCTCAACTGATCGAACAAGTCATCAATGCGAGGAAGAGGATAACGATTCTTGATGGTTACTTTGTTCAGCTGACAGTAATCGATGCACAGCCTCATCGAACCGTCCTTCTTGCGAACGAACAGGACTGGTGCGCCCCAAGGGGACACACTAGGACGTGCCGGAGAGGTTACGTAGAAATGATGAGGATGGATTCACTTAAGAGAAGTTTATAGCGGAAGTAAATGTAAGTAAAACTGTTAGGTCATAAATAACGTAAATGCGACAAAAGGGGGGTTCATGCCCAAAACGTTTTCATAAATTAAATAAGTAATTCATCTGGCCCGCACTGTCGTTCATCCGCAGCTCCTATCACCCTGTCATCCGGGTCAGGCTCCATGGTTCTCTTGCCTACCTGCGTATAGAAAAGGGAGAAACAACGCTATACGCTCAGCAAAAGCTGAGTGGTAATCTAACAGTAGAACGCATAACACATTCACATTGATATATACATGATTGTACCTGAACTAAGTATGGGATACCACGTACAAGTTTAACGGATAAGAGTTACAAATAACAATGATGTCATGCCAAATAAACATGATACATGAGTTAGACTGCGCAGGGACCCCCTGCCCTTCGGTGATCATCCCCACGCGGTAGATGAGCCGAGGAACGCCTTAGTCATCCCAATGGAGACTAGAATGTGGGTGATAGCTCAGCCTAGCTACCATGTACGTACACAAGCCCTCGTGATGAAAACCCGTTGGATCCTGCAGGTTCCTGGACGAGCCCATGGAAGAGGCGCACTGGGCCTGACCCCTTGCCGTGGTATGCAACCTATGCCATGGTCCTAAACATGCGTCTAGGATAAACATGATGGTATGAATGCATCGGTTGGAGAGTGAGGTTATATTCAACACATGCAAATATATTTGATTCCATATATAAACTACTTGTTCAACATGGGGGACCTGGGTTCAGAGCTGGCTCATAATCGATTAACCACATCTGATAATCGATTATCATGTTACGCAGTTCCTGTTCCCAAGTTCCGTAAGCCATGATAATCGATTGTCTCCTCATGACAATCGATTGTCAAGGTATTTGCTCAGGACACCCAAGTCCAGAGGGGCCTGATAATCGATTATAGCTATGTGATAATCGATTATCAAAAGAACCAACCCAGACTTGAGATTCCGCAGGACCCAATAATCGATTATCAGCAAGGTGATAATCGATTATCACGTCTTTCTGAAAAAAAAACTTAGGAGTTCAGCGCGACCTAATAATCGATTGTCAGATTCTGTAAATCGATTATTAAGGCAAGCTGGTTCCTATTTTTTGCCTGTTGGATTTTCATTAAGACGTTGAGAGTTTTAGAAATGAACGTTTATGTTTCCAGCTTAAGTATTGATGAGTTTGCAACGTTTTGTAACGTTTATACTAACAAGTGTGTAATCGAAAGGCCTAATAAACGAAAAGTCATGACGATGTGGATGCACGTAGGTTTAGCCGGTAACCCTATGAATATAACGATATGATTATACTACGAATTCTAAAGTTAGAGGGCAACGTACTCACCTCTAAATGCAGAGATTTACGATCACGGTAACGGATGAACGAACGGCTAACAAACAGATAACGAACGTTGGGCAACGAACGGCAAACCTCATGCGTGGTCTCCCTTCTCTTCTACTTCCAGTTTACTCGCCGGAATCCACTCCGTGCGTGCCGGTTTCCTTGGCCGAACAGAGAAAAGGGAGAGGGGAGAGTGTTGAGAGCTTGGTTGGGGGTTACAAATGGGTAAGGGAAAATGAAGGGGAGAGTGGAGTTTTAAATTAAGAAATGAATGGGGGAGTTATGAAGAATTAAGAGGATTAAATAAGAATGATGGTGATGAGTTGTGGCGTGTGAGTTGGTGCTGGGAGTTACATATCCTAATTTGTTCCGTTGTGTAAAATCTTACCTGATCGGTATGCAGTATTTTCCCCGAACGGGTCCGAATTGAGATCCGTTTACGTTTCTGGAATCAGACAGTCAAAACGAATATTATGACATGATCAAATAATTTTTCTAAGGATTTTATTTCCAAACCCCGGTCTGAGTATCTAATTAATTAATTAGATTAATCAATTCTAATAGACCGGGTCGCAGGGCGTTACATAGCGTGCCTCGATAATCGATTTACAGGACAGTATAATCGACTAACAGGTCACGCTGGACTTCTCATGAGAATCAACAAGGTTTGAAAATCGATTATCACATAGGTGATAATCGATTATCAGGCCCTGCGGATTCCTAAGTCAGAGCTTGTTCACATGATAATCGATTATCACAGAAGCAATAATCGATTATCAGGCCTCTCTGAACTTGGGTTTCCTGGACAAATCAACTTGACAATCGATTGTCATGAGGTGACAATCGACTATCACATTCTGCAGAACCTTAGGAACAGAAGCTGCACAACATGATAATCGAATACCAACAATGGATAATCAATTATCAGCCAGTTCTGAACCTAAGGCCATCATGTTGAACAAATCATTTTCATACGGAATCAAACTAGTATGTATGCGTTGAACTTAACTTTATTCTTCAAGCAATGCATTCATATCATCAAGTATATCCTAGACGCATGTTTAGGATCATGGCATACGTGCATACCGCGACAAGAGGTCAGGCCAAGTGCGCCTCTTCCGCGGGCCCATCCAGGAGCCTTCGAGATCCAACAGGTTTCATCAGGAGGGCTTGTGTACATACATGGTAGCTAGGCTTTCAGCTAGCACCCACATTATCTAGTCTCCATCGGGAAGACTAAGGTGTTCCTCGGCTTATCTACTGCGTGGGGATGATCACCGAAGGGCAAGGGGTCCCTGTGCAGTCTAACTCATGCATGATGGATTATTTGGCCTTGCATCATTGTTTATTTGTAAACTTTTATTCATCAAACTTGTATGTGGTCTCTCGTACTTTAGTACAGGTACAATTATGATTATATCAATGTGAATGCACTATGCGTTCTACTGTTAGATTACCACTCAGCTTATGCTAAGCATATAGCGTTGTTTTTGCTATACGCAGGAAGTCAAGATGATCATGGAGCCTAACCCAGATTATTGAGAGATCGAGGCGGCGGATAGGCGACAGTGTGGACTCGACTTACCATCCATTTAATAATACAATTGTTTTGGGCTTGAACCCACCGTTGTTGCACCTACTTTATTTAAGACTTAATGTTTATTACTTTCATTTTCTTCCGCTATGAAACATTTCTTTAAGGGGATTTACTTCCTCATTTAATAAATATATACATCAAAGATTTTCAATTACAAAGTAGCGCAAGGGTTTGCCTTGTACATGGTCCTAAAAACCGTCTACGTAACCTCTCCGGCTCGGTGGGCCGCGGCCAACCGGGTTCGCGGGACGGAGGGTGTTACATTTTGGTATCAAAGAAGTCTGGTTCTAAAAATGATTTCTGAAACCCATTTAAAAAACAATTTCCTCCAGGACCCACTGTCACATCCCGTTTCGTATCTCCATTGGGAAGGTAACCGTTATCATTTTAGTTATTATTATTGTTACTTAACCCTTATAGGAAATCTCCTTTTCGGAGATTGTAAGGAGTGACCATTACTGGCCAACAGGAGTATTGAGAACCCCATTGGCCGAAAGGTTGAAAACCATCTGTGTAGAGACCCAACCTTACATTTCGAACTTTAGAAGCAAATGTTGGATTAGAAAGGTTGAATTGCTTCCAGGCCTTAGAATCGCAAGGATGGCACATATCTCCATCACTATCGTGACTGTTCTCCGCATGCCAACGCATAGACTCCGCTGTTCTCTTTGACATGTACATTCTCTTTAACCTAGGCATTAGGGGAAAATAGAACATGTATCTATTTGGTATCTTTTTTATAGTCTTTGTAACGAGGCTTTTCACAAATTTTACATGCAGTTAGCTCAGCATCTGGGCCCCAAAAAAGCATGCAACCTTGGACACAACAGTGAATTTTCTCCAGTGGTAGTCCTAAACCTTGAATGAGTTTTTTTGTCTCATAAAAATCAGAAACCATTGAATTGTCCTCCGGAAGTCCGTCTTTGAACAGTTGGCAAATAGTGTCGTAACACCTCTCAGACAAATTGTGCTATGCCTTAATATTGAGTAATCTTGCAACCATCGAGAGTTGGGACATTTTAGTGCAACCTTTCCATTAGTCGGTATCAGCGGCTTTTAGCATGTCAAATTTTTTTTTGTCACTAGCATTTGGTTCCTCCTCAAGTGGAACGTTGGGATTAAAGGAAGGCCCCGCAACATCAATCACCATATTCATGTATTCTGCCCTTTCAGTTTCAACAAAGGTACGAGCAAGTTTACGACGCCGATGATGGCTCGTATAGTGACCATGTTCCTCCCCGTGGCAAACCCAATCAAGATATTTAGGAGTGAAACCTAGTCTCAGTACATGAAGCTTAATGTCCTCGATATCTTTAAAATATTTATTCTTACAAATCTTACAAGGACAATGCATCTGCCCATTGAATCTTTCTACTTTTGGATTTGACTCACAAAACTCAATGAATTGTCTAACTTTGTCAACCCAATCTGTATTTATAAAACCTGAGCTATCAAGTCTTTTATACATCCAATCTCGATTTTCGTGAAAGTCACTCATTCTGAGAAATTCAAACATATAATTAAAATTAACATACTATTAAGTTCTAGAATTTATTACAAACAAACTTAAAAATATAATATAAAAAATATAATATAAATGGATCGGAACAACTACAATATTCAACAACGTAACATACACAATCAATCCTCATGTAACATTAACAATATGTAAAATATAACAATTAATAAGCATAAATTCATTCCTCCTATAAAACTTACAATATAAAAAATAACATACTCGCTCCGTCCACAAATAAACTTTACGTTCACTATTCACAGGGTCAAACTTTATTCATTTTGTTGGCCTATTTTCGTCACCAATTTGATAAAATAATATAGTCATGTCACCTCTAGTTTTGTAGATCTTTTGATATATTTTTTTAATATTTAATTTTTATTTTTCAATTCTACACCATTTTTCATATAAAATGATTTGAAAATAATTTCAGTCAAAAATCGTAACGTGCAATGTAAAGTTTATTTAAGGACGGAGGGAGTATTAAATAATTAATAAGCACAATATTGATTCACTAAAAGTTTAAGGAATATAATTAAATTTGTTAAAACAAATGACTAAATTTTGAAAAACAAACCCTAACCTAAAATAATTATAAAATTAAAACTAAATTTGTAATTATAAACAAAATATGATATTTTAAAAACACTAATGTAAACAATACAATTATAATAAAAAATTAATTCACAAATAGAAATTGAATAAGAGATGAAAAATTGAAAAAAGAAAACCTGAGATGAAGACGCGACGATGACCGGACGGCAAGGAGGACCAGCGGGCGGAGACGAAGAGCGGACGGCGCGGCGGAGGAGATTCGAGGACGATTTGGACATGGCTAAGATTCAACGAGGTTTCCCTTTTCTCTCTACCGTTTTTTCGGGCGTTTTCTGGAAATGCTATTTTTGAAGATATAAAATCCTATTTTTGATACATCAATATAAAGACAATTTTTTTAGAGTAAAAAAAATGATGTTTGGACAATTAAAGAACCTTATATGATGTATGACGATAACCTAGGGTGTTAACACTCGATGCTTGATAAAATGCACTGGAGAAAAGGATTGAGAAAAACGAAAGAGAATAAAATCTTTATTGAAGCTTTAGCAATGGAGATCCTTCTTACATTTCTGTTGCATATTCTATTACCTCTACTGAAGATACAAAAACAACTATATATAGAATAGCAAGGAGAGAAGAAGAGAGAAACTAAACATCCGTAAAATAAGGAGAGGAAGTTGGATAAATTTAACAACTGGCCGTGACAGGTGGCAACTCCAGATTATTCTTCACCCCCCCGCAAGCTGGGTGGTGGTGAAACCATCCCCAGCTTGGATAAAAGCTTGTGAAACTGTTCAGCAGGTAAAATCTTTGTGAGCACATCTGCAAGTTGGTTGGCAGTGGGTAAATAGGACAGCTGAATGAGACCTTCAAGCACCTTTTCTCTAGTGAAATGACAATCAATGTCTATGTGTTTTGTTCTCTCATGAAAGACAAGGTTTTTAGCAATGTGTAAGGCTGATTGGTTATCACAGTGTAAAGTAATAGGCTTCAAATGGCAGACTTGAAGTTCCTCAAGCAACCTAACCAGCCAAGTAACTTCAGAGGCAGCCTGTGACATAGCTCTGTATTCAGCTTCAGAAGAGGATTTAGAAACTGTGCTTTGTTTCTTGGACTTCCAAGAGATTGGAGAACCCCCAAGAAGAACAATATACCCTGTAACAGATCTCCTTGAAAATTGGCAGGAAGCCCAATCAGAGTCTGAAAAAGCATGTAAAGATAACTGGTCAGAACCTCTCATGAGAATACCCTGATCAGTGGTGCCCAACAAGTAATGAAGGAGATAAAGAGCTCCTTTCATATGAGATTCTTCTGGGACCTGCATAAATTGGCTCAAAATCTGAACAGAATATGAAATGTCGGGTCGAGTGTGGGTGAGAAAATTGAGTTTTCCTATCAAACTTCTGTATATTGTGGGATCTGAACACAAAGGTGATTCACCATGCTGGAACTGGAGATGCTGAGGAAGAGGTGTTTTCACTGGTTTATCATGTAAGCAACTATGTTCAGCCAGCAAGTCTTGAGTGAACTTTTTCTGAGAGAGAATGATGCCTTCAGAGGTGTAGGTTAACTCAAAACCCAGGAAATAGTGAGCAATTCCCAAGTCTTTAATGGTGAAGCTATCATCAAGAAACGCTTTAAGTGAAGTAATAGAGCTAGAATTTGAACCAGTGACCAGGATGTCATCAACATAAACAGCAGCTAAAGTGATGTCCTGAGATGAAGTTTTGATGAACAGACTAGGATCACTTTTGGATTGAGTGTATCCTTGACTGAAGAAAGCATTGGAGAGTTTGGTGAACCATTGACGACTAGCCTGTTTAAGCCCATAGAGAGACTTTTTGAGATGACAAACCTTGTGTGTAGGGTTGGGAAAACCCAAAGGAATTTTCATGTATACCTCGTCAGTTAGATCCCCATGGAGAAAGGCATTATTGATGTCTAATTGAAACAGATCCCAGTGTTTGGAGGCAGCTAAAGCAAGAAGACATCTGATGGTGGGCATCTTAACCACAGGGGAAAAAGTTTTAGTGTAGTCTATTCCATACCTCTGATGGTTACCTTGAATAACGAGCCTTGCCTTGAATCTCTCTAGGCTGCCATCAGATTTGAGCTTAACTTTATAGACCCATTTGCTGGAAATGGCTTTCTTTCCAGGGGGAAGATCAACAAGTTCCCAAGTTTCATTAGCTTGTAGGGCTTCTATTTCTTTCTCCATTGCAACAACCCATCTTGGATCAGTGGAAGCCTCAAAGAAGGATGTGGGTTCAGAATAGGAACACAAATGAGTAAGAAAGGCTGTGTGAGATGGAGGAAGTGTATCTAAATGAACAAAATTACACCAATGAGCTTGAAGGACAGTGGGGTGGTGACTTTGTTTCAAAGTAGGACACTGGTACTGTTGTAAATAGGAGGGAGGTTTGCGTGTGCGAGGTGGCAAACTGGATAAAGGAGCAGAAGTTGGAATGGGAGGTGAAGAAGCAGACAGTGGTGTGCAAGAGGGAGATGATGAGGATGATGGAGAAAGTGAAGGTGAAGATGAAGAACTTGAAGTTGTGTTTGTAGGATAGGAAAAAATGGAAGAAGTGTCTGGAGGTAAACTGGGAAGGACATGAGAGGAAGGAGAAGAGAGGTGATGAAAGGGGAAATGATTCTCATGGAAGCTTACATTCCTGCTGTAAAAGATTTGTCTAGTATGAAGATCAAGAAGTTTGTAGGCCTTTTTATGGAAAGGGTAACCCAGGAATACACAAGGAACAGCACGAGGTGCAAATTTAGTTCTATGAGATGACAATGTAGTGGCAAAACACAAACAGCCAAAAGACCTCAAATGATCATAAGTAGGAGGTTTATGAAAGACAATTTCATATGGAGTTTTATTGTGAAGAACAGAAAGGGGAAACCTGTTAATCAAGTAACAGGCTGTAAGAACACAATCTCCCCAATATTTGGTTGGTAGTTTGGCTTGGAAAAACAAGGCTCGGGCTGTTTCAAGCAAATGTTTGTGTTTGCGTTCTACAACCCCATTCTACTGAGGTGTTTCAACACAAGAAGTTTGGTGAATGATTCCATGAGATTGGTAAAAAGATTGTGCAAATGAATCATCAAATTCCTTCCCATTATCGGAACGTATGATCTTAACAGAAACATTGAACTGGTTTTCAAGCTGAGTTATATAACTGGTGAGAGCAGTGAAGGCATTGGATTTGTGGGAAAGAAGTTGAACACAAGTTAATCTAGAAAAATCATCAACAATGGTCAAGAAAAATTTATGACCAGCATAGGTAGGGGTTTTGTATGGCCCCCAAATATCAACATGCAACATTTGAAAGATAGAAACAGATTTTATTGAACTAGAAGGAAAAGGTAATTTGTGCATTCGAGCTTGAGGACAAACATGACAAATGGAAGAAGATGTAAAATCAGTACATGAAAGCTGTTCAATGCACTTTATTCTATCGAAAGGCAAATGACCTAATCTACAATGCCACAATTCAGATTTAGACAAACTGACAACAGAAGAATGAGAAGCATGAGAAGCTGTAGGTGAGCACTCCTGCACAAAATACAGGCCACCACTTTGTTTACCAACCAGCAATGAACTCTTCTTCATTGAGTCCTGAATCAAACAGTGGGAAGGGTAAAAGACAAAGGAACAAGATAGTTGAGCAACAAGTTTTTGTACAGACAACAAGTTGTAATGAAAATCAGGAACATGTAGAACATTAAGCAACTCTATTCCATTATGTAAGATTACACTTCCCTTGTGTAGAACTTTTGCCTTTTGGCCATTAGGTATGGTGATAAAACAAGACTCAGAAATAGGTTCATATGAGAAAAAGTTAGACAGATGAGGGCTTATGTGATCAGAGGCTCCACTGTCAATGATCCAATCTGTTTTATCACAAGGAGAAAAGAAACAGTAACCAATACCTGCCAAATGAACATTGGAAGCCATGTGATCTGAGAGAAAACTGTGACTGCTGTCATGATCACTGTTGCTTGGGACATCCTTGCTTAAAAGAGCAATCAACTGACTATACTGAGAGGAAGTCAGTGAAACTGGCAGTTCATCATTTTTGGAACTTTGGATAGACCTTGAGGAAGCAGAACTGTAGTCATAAGTTCCTTCAGAAAACACATTCCCAACCACCTTTTTGCCATGAGAAAAAGCTTGATCTCCTGGAGAACTCTAAACCTTGTTTGTTTTGGATATCCATGTATTTTAAAGCATCTCTCCATGGAATGTCCAAACACCTTACAGTGCTGACAAAAGAACTTGGACTTTTTTCCACTTGGAGTGATTCCATAAACAGGCTTGTTCGAGGACTGAGATTTTGTGTGATGAACAGATGCCATTGCACTGGATTCATATGCTAGAGGTGCCACATTAGTGCAATCCCTCTGAGATTCTTCCTGACTGATTAATTTGTAGGCTTGATTTAGACTTGGTAAAGGCCTCATCATCAAGATGTTTCCTCTAGCAACTTTGAAACAATCATTTAGTCCCATCAAAAACTGCATTAGTTGTTGATTTTGCAACAATTTATAATAACTCTCTGCACCATCACATTTGCAGTGAGGAAGAGTTACCATAGTCAGGTATGTATCCCACAGCCTCTTCAGTTTGGTAAAATATTCACACACAGAATCAGAACCTTGTACCAATGTAACCATTTCTTTGTGTAGTTGGTAAAGCCTTGGAGCATTGGATTGACTGAATCTCTCTGCTAGGTCTTCCCAAATTTCTTGGGCTGTCTCACAATACAATATGCTGCTAGCGATTCCAGCTTCTACCGAATGTAAAATCCATGAGATAACGAGATTATTGCAGCGAATCCATTGTTGATACAAAGGAGAATTTGGATCTGGTGCTTTCGTAGAACCAGTAACGAATCCTAGTTTGTTTCTCGCGCTTAGGGCTATCTCAGCAGATCTTCTCCATTGCGAGAAGTTCTCAGCATTCAATTTCTGAGAAGCGAGAACAAAACTAGGAGATTCTGTAGGATGCAAATACATTTCGCTGTGTATATCAATCGATCCTCGAGTGTTTGAGTTTTCTTTCGCCATTAAAGCTGAAACGAAACTGGAGAAGAACAAATTCACAGAGAAAGGTAGAACAGAGAAGAACCTCGAGGAAGAATTGCGATTTCAGGCTGATGAATCACAATCGGAAAGAAATCAAAGAAAAATCTCAATTTCCGATCTCAATTTCCGATCTCAATTTCGCCATTGAAGTCGGCTCCGATACCATGATAAAATGCACTGGAGAAAAGGATTGAGAAAAACGAAAGAGAATAAAATCTTTATTGAAGCTTTAGCAATGGAGATCCTTCTTACATTTTTGTTGCATATTCTGTTACCTCTACTGAAGATACAAAAACAACTATATATAGAATAGCAAGGAGAGAAGAAGAGAGAAACTAAACATCCGTAAAATAAGGAGAGGAAGTTGGATAAATTTAACAACTGGCCGTGACAGGTGGCAACTCCAGATTATTCTTCAATGCTTGGCCGCTATTTGTTATTGGATATTGTGATGATTATTATTGATGTTGTTTATGATCAGACTTTGATGAATATTCTTATTAAAATAATAATTATGAATGATTGAATCATGATTAAAAATGAATATATTGGTGATTATGAAAATGATGTGTATTGTTAATGATATCAAGAAGAACTCTAAGATATACCCACTTGGAAATTGATGATTATTCTTAAGGATGTCTAGAAGAACTCTAAGATATACCTCCTTGACCAATTCATAATTCGGGGTCAAAACTTACGTACGGGATCCAGACTGGATATCACCCGCCCGACAGTTCACTGTTCGGTAGGTACGTAATCCACATGACTCGTAGAGTGGATTATTAATTCTTGTGTTCTGTCTTAAACCATTTATAGTTTAAGAGCCCGGTTAGAAATATTGCCTTAGACTAATTATAGTTTAAGAGCTATGTCATCAATATTAATTTGACTTAGACTAAAAATAGTTTAAGAGCATTGATATGATTTGGCCTTAGCTTAGAATAAGTTAGGAGCAAATTGTGATAAAATTTGATATGAAATTATGTAAAAAAAATGATGAATATTGTGATAACAAAAGTGACATGTGATTATTGTGAACTATGGACTGGTTACTACATAAGTTTGAATGATGATAGTTAAGATTGACTATATTCATTATCATTGTTAAAATAACAAAGATGGATCTAAATATGAAAAAGCGAATATTTAAGAAATTATTCTGTGAATTCTTTTGTTGTGCCATGGTACCACTCAGCTTCATTGCTGAGCGTGTAGACTCTTTCATCTTTCTACACGTAGGTATGAGAGAGAATAAATGTGGAGCCTATATATTCTGGAGATTACTGAGATGGAGGTGATGTGTGGATGTGCACAAATCTATTATTTAAGTAAATGATTTTATCACATGCTTGACCATACTGTTGTAGTTTGCAAATCGCTTCCGCACTGTTTTAAATAATCTTACTCCGATGTTATTATGAAATATTTAGCATAATTGTTGAAATAAAGTTTTTAGATGTTCGAAATTTTTACGTTACCAAGTTAATACTTTAGTCCAAAAGAGGCTGCAGACCTGGACGGATTAGGGTGTTACACTAGTGTTCTTAGATTGACTAGGTTTTCTATTATTCTGATTCTTAAGGTTCTTACGTTGAGTATTAGGTGGTTGTCTAGACGTTTGCTCAATGTTTTCCTTATCCTTAATCTCATTAAAGCCTATTCCTTCCTTAGTCAATTGCATAGAGTCAAGAATAATATTAAGATCTTTATGCGGTGTATTAAACCTCTTAACCATGTTTTCAAGTTTTGCAACTTGTTCCTTTAAGGTTTTCTAAGAGTCACATTCGTTGGAGAGATTCTCCGGTTTATCGGCGCTTCTTTTGCAATAAAATTTATTTTCTTGTTTCAATTTTTTCATTTTCTTTTTCCTGTTTTTCAAAATCGTTTTCGAGAATAGAAAAGCGTTTCTTCAGGGATTTATTCAATTTTTAAGCTCCGAAAAACTCTTGATAGAGTTCTTGTAGTGAATCTTGTATTTCCTCAAGAGAATATGGTTTAGAAGGAGTGGTACATACCTCTTCGTTGTCGGATGTTGTTGGTGAGTCTTCCTCGTGTGCCATAAGACAAAGATTGACAGCTTCATCCTCGTCTTGGTCGGTTGACTCGTCGCCGGAGTTGCCACCCTAGGAGATGTATGCCCTTTGCCTTTTGACGTGACGAGCATTCCTTCCGCTTCTCAGACATTTTTTCTTGATGTGCCCGGCTTCACCACATCCATAGCACACAAGGCCATCCTGAACCTTCTCTTTCTTCCTTAGAAGTTTACAAAACTTCTTCATGACAAGCTTGACTTCATCATCGTCGCTTGAATCATTCATCGTTGATTCTTTGACGGCTTTTAATGATATCCCTTTTCTTTGGTCATTCAAAGACGGGTTAAGAATAGTAGATTGATTTCACGTGCCGATTGATTCATAGATGGCATCGGCCTTAGATCGCCATTCGGATGTCAAGCTCCGTAGGATCTTTCGCACAAGATCCCTGTCGGTGTAAGTCTTCTTTAATGCTTGAAGATTGTTGACTATCTTGGAAAATCGGTCGAACATGTCGTCAATCTTCTCGTGCTCCTTCATCCTAAACATCTCATACTCTTGGGTGAGGAAGTCGATCTTGGCTTCACGTACTTGGTCGGTTCCTTCATACGTCACCTCGAGCTTATCCCACATCTCCTTGGAGGTTGAGCAGTAGGAGAACTTGCGGTAGTCATCGGAGCTGATTGCGCAGTAGAGCATGTTAATCGCCTTTGCGTAGTTCTCTACTTTCTTGATGTCTTCGGCATCAAATTCGTCTTCGGTCTAGGGGATCAACTTGTCTCCGACTTTATTCATCGGCACATCTTCCCCATTTGTTATAACCAACCATAATTAGAAGATCGTGGAACGAATATAGATTCTCATTCGTTCTTTCCAATATGTATAATTGGTTCCATCAAAAAGAGGTGGCCGTGTGGTTGATTACCCTTCACCTATTCCTACATACAAATTTCTAGAAGAAGAACCCATGATCGTTTTTCTCTCAAACGGTTATGTTTGGACGCGAGTTAGGCCCTGATACCAATTGTTAGAATAAGTGCCCTTCACTAGAGGGGGGGTGAATAGTGAGGCACGAGAATGTTTATAAATTTTCTCAGAATAAAAATCGCAGTGATAAAGTAAAGAGCAGAATAAAAAAGCGTAAGGAAAGAACACACCGATTTTACCCTAGTTCACCACAACGTGTGGCTAGTCCCGCCTCCCGAGAGACTCTCTCGAGCTACACTTCTTCCGTTAAGCTTACAGGTGCTTAACAAACCGTTACAACCTGAGAACTCGAGTCCCACGAGCCTCAACAAACCTTCGAAGGAAACAACCCTTCCTTCGAACTACTCAAGAGAAAACCTTTCTCTTATCAAGTGTCTAAAAACACTAAATCACTCAAGAACAATACTCTCTTTTAGAGTGAATATGAGTAAAATAATTTCGATCAAGAACACACTCAATTCCTCAAGAAATGGCTCTAAAAAGCTATGTAAAACGTTTATGGAATGATGCAATGTAAAGCTATGAGATGTGTAAGGAATGGTTGTGAAAAGTAGACCCGAAAGACCCCTTTTTATACCCAAAAATAAGGTGCAACGGTTGGGAAAAGATTGGGGTTGATTGGCTTGATTTATGGAAATCAAATAAAAGTGGATCTACTGAAATCTGGCCTGACAGCGCTGTTCATATAGTGAACATCGCTGTTTGGCTTAGACTTTTCTTTAAAAATGGCTAACGGTCATCAAAACATCGATGTCTAGAAGTATACATCGATGTTGGGGTGTTTGACTTTCAAAAATGGAAAGATTTTGTCTTAAATAGCCCAACGGTCATTTGAAAACATCGATGTTCAACAATGAACATCACTGTTCAAAAACGTACTGCCCAAGACTTCTGAATGCCAACATCGCTGGTGGGATTTCCGACATGCATGTTGGGCTGGTTCGCTAGAACCATGCTTTGGCTGCCAATGCCGAAAACCGATGTCAAAAACCAAAGTTTTCCAAAATAAAAACCAACTGTTGGAAACTCTTATACAATGTATTTTATGTAGAAACTAAGTATAAAAACTTAAAACCACTTCATTAAGGTAAAAACCACGGCTAGCCAAGTTTATGTTGTTTCACATGGTTTTCACCAAAAGACCAAAAACGAAAGGTGGTTTTCAACATGTTTTTTGTTGGAGAACTGTTTGGATATGCCCACAAGTAAAAACCAATCATAAAATATTAAAAACCACTTGATTGATTTGGACGCCAACGCCGAATGCCAATAACCAACGCCAAAAAAACATAGGTTATGGTTTTTGAAAAGTAATGATTTGGAAAACCTTTAAATGTGTCCATAAGGAAAAAACAAAGATAAAAACCCAAAAACCATTTGGCTGAAATCAATCCCAATAACCAATGTTGAAAACCGAACGCCATAGCCGAACGCCGGTTTCCGAAAGCCGAACGCCGGCTGGCTTGGTTTTTGGTTTGGGCGAACACCAAGTGTTTTAGGATTGTTTAAAAACTTATGAAAAACTTTTTTTGAATATGCAAAAAGATATTTTAATGAAGTAAGCCTAGAGAGCCAAGTTTAGAAGTTTGTGCCGGTCTTGATCACATTAACACAGACTCAACTAATTTCTAAGTCTTCGTTCATGGTTCTTGGTTCTCATTTTCAATTCATCTTCACATCATGTTTCCTAGCCTTTGGTTTGCTCAATTTGCTCTTGTTTTCGCAGCAGTTTGGCATTATCAAACCTTGTCATAAACCGACCACGGTTTAGTACGACGTAGGCGTAAACCCGTGTTCCAACACATTTCTGACAGGTTTTGATAATTGCCAAACCGCCGTGGATATGAAGATTTCCGTTGAATAACTCAAGGCGTGAAGAAAGGCATGAAAGAAGACCAAGAGACTCTAGGACAATGACAAGAATTGAAGACTTAGTCGAGTCGGACTTACTGTGATCCAAGCCGACAATCAATTCAAGTCTCGGTTCTCAAAGAGTCAAAACAATTTTACAAAATCATGAAATGTTTTTTTATGCATAAAAATAAACGTTTTAACAAAGGATTTTAATGTTTTAAAATCGATGGTCCTGGCCCAAACCAAAAACACATATTTGGCGTTCGGCGTCCGGCATTCGGTGTTCGGCATTCAGTTTTTGGCATCCGAACCAACTCAGTGGTTTTCAATATTTTAACTTTTCTTTTTACCTTTTGGCATATTTAAAAGGTTACCAAACAATTATTTTATAAAAACCACTTTTGTATTTTTGTCAATCGTTCTAACACGTGAAAATCGGTCAAAACCGTCAACATGTGACAAACAACCTCGAATACTTGGTTTTTAATAAACAAGTCCTGAT
This sequence comes from Cuscuta australis, assembly GCA_003260385.1. Classification (NCBI taxonomy): domain Eukaryota; kingdom Viridiplantae; phylum Streptophyta; class Magnoliopsida; order Solanales; family Convolvulaceae; genus Cuscuta; species Cuscuta australis. The sequence goes on from NQVE01000148.1 coordinate 471,886, forward strand.
TGTACTATTTTACACCATGTACAATGTTTCGCAACCTTCCTTTTTACCTTTGGGAATACTTCGTTTTTTGGACCTCAGTTTCTCAAGTTAAGTTTTCGTAGGGATTGTCTTAGCTAGTTGATACTCTATTGTCATCCTTGCCATAATCGACTATCACATGCTGCTGCTTCTGAACTCTAAGTTCAAAACCAGAATTTTTCAAAGAGGCTTGATAGTGGACTGACAGACTTAGACAATCGACTATCAGTGTTACCGTTACCCTCCAACGGAAAGAATTTTAAATTTTTGGACATGCAATCTTTTGATAATCGATTATCATGTCTAGACAATCGATTATCAGTCTATGACTCTGAAATATTTTATCCTGATCCTGTTGGAACTCTTGCAACGGTTACCCCACATTTTGGGCTATAAAATGGCACCCAAATCCTCTCATTTTACACACAATTCTTCAACATTTCAATACTCTTTCATTTCATAATAATTCTTCATATTTCATATCTTTCTGAGAGCCAATTCTTGAAGAAATTGTCGTGTTCTTGAGCTTTTACTAGTTCACTCATATCTACTCTTTGTGAGAGTTTTATTCCTGAGTGTTTAAGTGTTTCTATACACTTTAAGGGAGTTTGTTCCCTTGTTATAATTTGGATGAAGTTTTCGTTCCTTTGTGTGAAGTCTTGGAGTGCGGTATCTCCGAGCAAAGACATTGAGGCTCGTGTGAGTCGAGTTCTCAAGTTGTATTGGTTTGTTGAGCACCTTTAAGCTTAACGGCGTTAGTGTAGCTCGAGGGAGTCTCTCGGGAGGTTGGATTAGCCACACGTTGTGGTGAACCAGGATAAAATTCGGTGTGCTCCCTCCATACGCTGCTTACTTTACCCTCTTCATTTTTAATTTCCTGTGATTTTGTTTTAAACACTATTCACCCCCCCCTCAAGCGTTGGGACATTAATCTAAAAGAAGACGGGTCTCCCTGGTTTCGTGCTCGTCCAGCATCAAAGTTCTCGCTCGTTGATGAATAGTGCATTGCGATCTAGCCCCAAAAACCCCAAGATAAGTTGACCAAGAGCTGCGCAATAAGGATACGAAGAGGAAGCTCTAAAAATCGCAATGAAAAGGCTTTAGATCGCTGGAGTAATCAACGGGAAAGGTCAGATGAACCGCACGCAAGAACAATCCTGGATTATTGTTGGTTTGAGTTTGGTTGAGACTATTTTTTTGGTGGAGGATTGTTTTGTATGAGACAATTTTTTTTGTTTGAGTTTGGATTTTCAAAATTTGAAATAAAATTGGGAAGATTTTGAAGAGGATTTTGAATATTTGAAGAAGGATTTGTAAAATTCATTAAGGCTTAAAAATTCATTTTGGGGGCTAGAATTTTATACTCCTTTTGTCTAAAAACAAATTACACTCTCATACGATGTCAAAAATATTTCAAACGGTCTCGTTTTTAGAGGCGTTCTCCCTTAGTATATGCATAGCCCTTTTCTTCCCCCTTTTGACATTAACAAAAAGATAAAAGAAAATTTTATTTATTAAAGGGAAAAGGCGGAGTACAACGGAAGTAATAATAATAAAAAGCAAGACAATTGAAGAAAGAAGAGATAAGAATTCTAGGTGTGGCCTAGTCTTCGTCCTCGGTTTCCTCCTCCTCGTCGTCGTCGTCGTCGTCCATCTCATCACCGTCAACGGCGTCATCGAACTCGTCCTCGTCCGGGGAGTTTGACGGGGCGTAGGAGCCATCCTCTTCGTCCTCGTCACCGTACGGTGGAAGTATGCGTTCATGGCGTGCCCTTGGTGTTGAACAGCCTCGTCGAGCCGTTCAAGGTAGCCATCCATCCCGTCAACTTTGAAGTGAAGCCGGTTGAGGGAGTCAGCGATGGAGGCAAGGTTGGCCCGGGCCTAGGGTTCGGCTGGGCTAGCAGCAGAACGGCACCGTGGCGCGGCAGTGGCAGTGGCAGGTCCGACGTTGTCCGACCGCTTCTTGAAGGTTTGGTTGATGATCGCCCAAATCTTCGTGGCCTTCGTGAGTGGGCCAACGGTGGTGGTCACCTTGAACCGTTCAAGGATGTCCATCACCACGAACGAGTACGGGAGGAGGTAATCGTGGTCGGTGGACGCGGCGACTGTCATGTTGATCATGACAAACTTCGCCCAATTGATTGGCGTCGAGTGCATGATCGCATGGAGGAGCTTGAGGTCCTCACCGGACATGATCGTGTGCCCATGCTTCCGGGGCTTGATGATTCGGGACACGATGTAGAGAAGAAGCCGGCTCTCGGGGTTTGCGGAGTGGATGGTGGGGCGGCACGAGGCATGGCGGATGAGCTCGGTGATTCCATGCTCGTTGAGGATAAGGCCCTCGTTGTTGAGCACCCAGTCCTCTCCGCCATAGTGAGAGACGTCGTCGCCTTGGTAGGGGAGGCCAGCGATGCGCCCAAGCTGCTCAATGGAAAGCTCTATCGGCATGCTCTTGACAAGAGAGTAGAGCACGTCGCCCTCACGCCGGAGGTTGGAGTAGAAGACCCGAATCAGCGCCGGGTTGATCTCCTTCCGAGCCCGGGAGACGAACGGCCAAAGGCCGGCTTGGTGAAGCTGCGCGTCTAGATCGTCGTAGCCCTGCAACTCCGGGAAGCACTCCGGGACGATCCGTGGTTGAGCCACAACCCGTTTAGAGAAGAAGGTGAGGAAACGGATACGCTCCTCCTCGGAATCGAACCAAAGATACGATCCGTCGCCGTAGTAGGGGCGGCTCCTCAGAGTTTGTTGACGGTGCCCGGGATTTAGACTTCTTTTTCCTGGAGGTGGCAGCCCTGCTCTTGTCTTTGCCCATGGTGAAGAGATCTCAAGAGAAAAGAGTGGAGAAGATGAATTATGCAAATATATTGAAGAGAATTGTGTTTGTGTGTGTAAAAATAAAGAGAGGGGGGTCCAATTTATAGAAAAAGATGTTCTCAACGTTCAGATTTTCAAAAATATGGCTGTTGGAGTAATTAATGCAGTTGCCAACGGATTTTTTTTGAAAAATTTATCCAGAACAGTGATGTTCCGAAGGCTACATCGCTGTTGGGACAGCGCTGTTGCGCCTCTGGACAGCGCTGTTTAGCGTCAAGTTAAAAACAAGTGTCAAATGGACAGCGATGTTGGGTATCCTACAGCGATGTTCCCAAAGTTTCTAGAAGTGTGTAAGGGTGTGCACCCATTAGAACAGCGCTGTTGGGTTTCCCTACATCGCTGTTTTACGCTAGAAAAAAATTTGTAAAAACTGACAGCGATGTTGAATAGAAGGACATCGCTGTTTGAAAACTTTCTGGTTTGGGTTGAAAACAAGGTGTTTAGGGTAGACAGTGATGTTTTGAAAAGAGACATCGATGTTTAAAAAGTTTCTGGAAAGCAAAGGTAAAGGGAACTCCCTGGGACAGCGCTGCTGGTGTATTGTACAGTGTTGTTGGCTCAAGCTGGTTGACGGTGTTTCCTTCAACAGCGTTCTTGGGTCTCCTGGACAGCGCTGTAGGCATGGTTCCCCCTGATTTCATGAACGGGGTTCCTGCAAAGTAACACTTTGGTACCCAAAATATTTTTATGGGTCCTTGGAGGCTAATTAGTTTTTATTATCCACACACACACACACCGAAAGTTTATTTCCACACACACCTTCACACACTCGGTTTGATGATAATTTAGGGGTTACCTTGGCCAACCCGTCGTCCCGTGGTTGGCGGGTTCCAGTCTACCTGAACGGAATGCCGATATCTCGGTGTGATTTGTGTCGGTTCCGGTAACGGAATGTGGATATTCTTCTTTTCGTCAAAGTAGAAAAAATAGTAAGGTTTCTTTTGTGCATTAGCCTGTGGAGATTGTTTATGATACGAATATCCTTTTCTAAAGGATTTCTTTTCGTTAGCACCAAATATGTTGTGTGTTTCATTATAGGTGAGATGCCTATGTCTAGTAAAACACACGGGAGCTATATGTCCTACCCTATTGCAATAATGGCATACTACATTTGGGTTGAACATATGCCTAGGTTGATAATAGCTAGGGGGTCTAACCATATTCATCCTATTTTGAGAAAAGGATGTTTTATGCATGTTTTCAAAAGAATCATTTCTAGGTGTCCTTATGTTATTTCTCCTATTTTGAGAAAAATTATTATTATGCACAAAATCATTTTTCTTAGGTTGTCTACCATGAACATTTTCATGCCTAGGTTTTAGTCTAGGTTGTCTAGTGTCCTTAGGTTGACTAGGTTTTCTATTATCCTGATTTTTAGGTTTCTTACGTTGAGCCTTAGATGGTTGTCTAGATGGTGGCTCAACGTTTTCTTTAACCTTAACTTCATTTTTATTGAAACCTATTCCTTCCTTAGAAAAATGCATAGTGTCAAGGAGCAAATTTAAATCTTTGAGCGGAGTATTAAATTTCTTGACCGTACTCTCAAGTTTTGTGACTTGTTCCCTTAAAGCTTTACAAGATTCACATTCGTTTGAGGAACTTTCTGGTTTGTCGGCGCTTCTTTTGCCATAAAATTTATTTTCTTGTTTTAACTTCTCATTATCTTTTTCCTGATTTTCAAAATCATTTTCAAGAGTGGAGAGGCGTTTCTTTAACGATTTGTTGATTTTAGAAGCGCTAACAAATTCATCATAAAGTTCATGAAGTGCTTCTTGCATTTCTTCAAAGGTGTAAGAGTCGGAAGAAATGGTACATACCTCTTATACATCGTCGGTTTGGTCTCCGTGCGCCATGAGACAGAGGTTGGCAATTTCATCCTCGTCTTGGTCGGTTGACTCGTTGCCGGAGTCGCCACCCCAAGAGATATATGCCCTTTGCCTTTTGAATTGACAAGCATTCCTTCCGCTTCTCGGGCAGTTGTTCTTGATATGCCCGGCTTCACCACATCCATAGCACACAGGGCCATCCTCAACCTTTTCTTTCTTCCTTAGGAGTTTGCAAAACTTCTTCATGACAAGCTTGACTTCATCATCGTCGCTTGAATCATTCATCGTTGATTCTTTGACGACTTTTAATTCGATCCCTTTCTTTTGGTCATTCAAAGACGGGTTAAGAATAGTAGATTCATAAGTTTTTAGATTACCTCTTAGACCGTCGATGGTGTTATTTGATGTGCCGATTGACTCATAGATGGCATCAGGCTTGGATCGCCATTCAGATGTCAGACTCCGTAGGACCTTTCGCACAAGATCCCTGTCGGTGTAAGTCTTCTTCAATGCATGAAGATCGTTGACTATCTTGGAGAATCGGTCAAACATGTCGTCGATGTTTTCGTGCTCCTTCATTCTAAACATCTCATACTCTTGGGTGAGGAAGTCAATCTTGGCTTCACGTACTTGGTCCGTTCCTTCGTACGTCACCTCAAGTTTATCCCACATCCCTTGGCGGTTGTGCAGCAGGAGATCTTTCGGTAGTCATCGGGGTTGACCGCACAATATAGCATATTGATGGCCTTTGCACAATTCTCAATCTTCTTGATGTCCTCGGCATCAAATTCGTCCTCGGTCTTTGGGACCATGGTTTCTCCCACTTTCTTCACAGGGATTTCCTCGCCATTTTTGATCACCAACCACAATTGGAAGTTGGTGGAACGGATATAGATTCTCATCCGTTCCTTCCAATATGAGTAGTTGGTGCCATCAAAGAGTGGTGGCCTAGAAGTTGATTGACCTTCTCCAATTCCTGCATAAAGATTTCTTGAAGAAGAACCCATGATCGCTTAACTCTCAAACGGTTAAGTTTGGACGCGAGTTAGGCTCTGATACCAATTGTTAGAATAAGTACCCTTCACTAGAGGGGGGGTGAATAGTGAGGCACGAGAATGTTTGTAAATTTTTCGGAATAAAAATCGCAGGGATAAAGTAAAGAGCGGAATAAAAAAGCGTAAGGGAAGAACACACCAAATTTACCCTGGTTCACCACAACTTGTGGCTAATCCAGCCTCCCGAGAGACTCTCTCGAGCTACACTACTTCCGTTAAGCTTACGGGTTCTTAACAAACTGTTACAGCCTGAGAACTCGAGTCCCACGAGCCTCAACAACACTTGCTCGGAGATACCGCACTCCAAGACTTCAACCCGAAGGAAAGTACCTTTCCTTCGTACAACCAAGGGAAACAAACTTCCCTTAATGTCTATAAAAACTAAGAACACTCAAGAACAAGGCTCTCTCAAAAGAGTGAATATGAGTAAAGTAATACGCTCAAGATCACAACACGAACTTCACAAAAATGGCTCTCGAAAAGCTATGAATAATGTATGAATAATATGCAATGAACGAATAGGAGTTGTGAAGTAATGTGATATATAAAACAGACCCAAACACCCCATTTTATAGTGGAAAAATAGGCTCCAACGGATCAAAACATTTAAGGGGTGATTGGCACAATTTGTGGGATTTGATTAAATTTAGATCTGCTGAAATTCACCCAGACAGCGCTGTCCTAGGCTTGGACATCGCTGTTCTAGGCTTGCGTTTTGAAAATTGGGAAGCAACGGTCATACCAACAGCGATGTCGAATACTCCTACATCGCTGTTTTGGCTATTGACTTCCAAACAAGGAAAGTTTTAGCCTTAAATTCCTTCCAACGGTCAGGTCCCTACATCGATGTTCAATACTTGAACATCGATATTTAGGTCTGACTTTGAAGGTGGAGTTTTGGCCTGACAGCGCTATTTCTGGGTCAACATCGCTGTCCAAAAACTTTCTGCCAATGCAGTATATTTTTGGCTTAGGTTGGACAGCGCTGTTGGGAAGGCTACATCGTTGTTCCAGATGTTTTTAGAAACCCAACCTTGGCTCAACAGTGATGTCTAATATGCAACATCGTTGTTGGAAGACTTAACGCCAAACCATGGTTTTCAGCTACCCAAGCCAGACAGCGCTGTTGGTTTCACGAACATCGCTGTTGGGCTGGTTTAGCCAGACCCATGGTTGGTTTAGTCATGCCGTTAGCCGATGTCAAAAACGTAAGTTCTCCAAAATAAAAACCAAGTATTGAAAACATTTTTTTATTGCATTTTGCTAAGAAATCAAGTAAAAGAACTCAAAAGCCATGTCATTTAATTGAAAACCACGGCTAGCCATGTTTACGCTGTTTCACATGGTTTTCATAAAACGACCAAAAACGGAAGGTGGTTTTTGAAGAGTTTTTGTTGGAGAACTATTTAAATATGCCCAGAAGTAAAAACCAATCATTAGAAGTTGAAAACCACTTGGTTGGTTCGGACGCCAAAAACCAACGCTGATAACCGAAAGCCGAACGCTGGTTTCCGAAACCCGAACGCCGGATGGCTTGGTTTTTGGTTTGGGCGAACTCCAAGTGTTTTTAGGCATGTTTAAAACTTAAGAAGAACATTTTTGAATATCCAAAAAATATTTTGATGATATGAGCCTAGAGAGCCAAGTTATGAAAGTTTGTGCCGGTCTTGATCACATTAAGACCGACTCAATACAATTCTACGTCTTCATTCTTGATCCTTGGTTCTTGGTTCTCAAATCATCATGCCATGTTCCTTCGTCTTGGTTTTGCTCACTTTAGCCTTGTTATTGTCGGCGGTTTGGCATTATCAAAACCTGTCATAAAACGAACACGGTTTAGTGCGACGTAAACGTAACCCGTGTTCCAACACTTTTAAAATAACTTTATTTGCAAATTTGTATTATAAATAAAAATACAAATTATAAATTAATAAAATCTATTAACTTATATAGCTAGGTTGTGTCCTATTTATCTGATCTAATCTTTAAATGCATCAGATGAGACCTAATAAGATCGAATCAGACTAAAACAAATCTAATTGAATCGAATCAAATTCCAATACAATATGAAAACCTATTCACTTGAATAGGTTGTCCTATTCACTTGAATAGGTTGTGTCCAATTTGTCCAATCTAATCTTTAAATGCATTAGATTAGATCTAATTTGATCGAACCAGACCTAAATAGATCCAATCGGATCGAATCAAATTCAAATCCAATAAGATGAGATCAAAACTTGAAGGAAATCCATACACTTATATATTTTGTGTCCTATTTGCGTGATCTTATCTTTAAATACATTAGATTATATCTAATTAGATCGAATCAGACCAAAATAGATCTAACCAGATCGAATCAAATTCAAATCCAATAAGAACAGATCAATTCTTCAAAGAAGATCTATTCACTTGTGTAGGTTGTGTCTTATTTGCCTCATAGAATCTTTAAATGCATCATAACGGACCTAATTAGATTGAATCAGACCAAAACGGATCTAATCGAATCAAATCCAATGTGATCAGATCAAAATTATTCAAAGAAAATCTATTCGGTTGTATAGGTTATGTCCTATTTGCCTGATCTAATCTTTAAACACATTAAATCAGACCTAATTAGATAGAATTAGACCAAAATAGATCTAAGCAGATCGAATCAAATTCAAATCCAATAAGATCATATCAAATATTCAAAAAGATCTATTTACTTGTATACCTTGTGTCCTATTTCCCTGATCTAATATTTAAATGCTTCGGATTGTACCTAATTAGATCAAATTGGACAAAAATAGATCTAATGGGATCAAATCAAATCCAAAACCAATAAGATCAAATTAAATCTTTAAAAAGATCTACTACGTTGTAAATAAGATCAGATCAAATCGGACAAAAATTGATCTAATTAGATCAAATCAAATTCATGTCCAATAAGAGCAGATCAAATCTTCAAAAAGATCTATTTACTTCTCTACGTTGTGTCCTATTTGCCGAATCTAATCTTTAAATGCATTAGATCGGACCTAATTAGATCAAATCAGACAAAAACAAATCTAACTAGATCAAATCAAATTCAAATCCAATGAGATCAGATCAAATCTTCAAAGAAAATGTAAATTTTTATATACACTGCGCCAAAAACAGTTTCAGACGACTGTTTATTAACTACTATTTATGGAAAAATAGTAGTTAAAAAAATCAGACTACTGTTTGTTGTTGTTGGCTACAAAAGTAGTAGTCTAGCTATTATGCTTAAAACTACTTTTAACATTTTGAGAAATGGTATTCTATTATTAGTTGTCTGTGTCATACCAAAATACAGTTTTTGTTATCACAGTTGTCAATAATAAGTTAAGAATACTCTTTTTAAACAGTAGTGTAGTTATTCAGTCTAGAATTGTTTTTAAAGTTATGAGAAACAATAATCTATTGTTAGTTGTCTATGTCATATAGTATTTTTGGCACTGTTGTTTATAATAAGAATATAATACTCTTTCTTAACAATAGTCTAGATACTTAGCCAACATCTGTTTTTAAAGTTCATAGAAACGGTAATCTATTAGTAGTTGTCTGTGTCATATCAAAATACGCTTTTTGTTGCCACAGTTGTCTATAATAAATTAAGAATACTAATTTTAAACAATAGTCAGGCTATAAAGCCTAGAACTATTTTTAAAGTTATGAGGAACGGTAATGTATTACTAGTAGTCTGTGTCACATGGGTTTTTTTCACAGTTGTCTAGAATAAGTTAAGAAAACTCTTTTAAAGGGTAGTGTGGATAATAAGCGTAGAACTGTTTTTAAAATTATGAGAAATAGTAATCTATTACTAATTTTCTCTGTCATATGATTGTTTTGCTAGAGTTGTTTATAATAAGTTAAGAATACTCTTTTTAAACAGTAGTTTAGCGATCACTACAAGAAAAATGTCCTTTAATGTAAGTAAAAATCGTAATTAAAGTAAAGAAAACTCTCATTAAAAAATTTTAATGAGAGGAAATTTACTCTCATTGCCCGTCATTATAGGCTCCGTAGTTAATTAGAAATAATGACGGTATCTAAGTTGTTGAAACACGGGTTTATCACGCTTTCGTACTAAAGCTGTGTTTGTTTTTATGACATGTTTTGATAATGCCAAACCGCCGTGAACGAGACAAGTCGTTGAATATACAAGGCGAGAAATAAATATAAGAAGAAAGCAAGAGAACAAGAGCTAAAAGAGACCAAGAACGAAGACCGTAGTCTTTAGCGCCGTTGAGTCGGTCACAATGTGATCAAGACTAACCCAAGCTCTACACTTTGGCTCTTTAGGCTAAAATTATTTTCATTGCATTTCACACATCATAAAAATGTTTTTAAAACATGTTTTAAACTTACCATCGCTGGGAAGCCTGTTGCAGCTCAAAAATCATAGCCTTTGGGAACCTCATTCAATGCCCAACAACCATATTTTTGAACACCAAGGGCCCAAATTCTCTTTTCCTATAAATATTAACCATCCTTGGTAATTTTTAACACACAATTTACATTCCTTTTGCACTTTCTAAATGCTTTAAACAATGGCCAGAGGTAAGTCGAGGACCAAAACTGAGGCTTCAAAGTAGAAGGCCAACACCGACGCCACGACCTCTTCTTTATTCTCCTTATTAAATATGATTGTATTTTTATCCGTTGTATTCCGCTTTTCCCTTTTAATGAATAAAAGTTTACTTTTAATTATTTTTGTTAATGTCAAAAAGGGGAAGATATAAAGGTTATGCATAGATTAAGGGGGGACTTTTTCTAAAACTAACTCTTATTCAACACATAAACTAAGTTGAAAAGAAAATTGCATTTATTAAGGGGGAACATTTTTTTAGTCTCAAATCAATCCTCCTAAGCATAACCCCGTCTTGTTTGCCATTATCAAAAAGGGGGAAATTGTTGAAACACGGGTTTATCACGTTTTCGTACTAAAGCCGTGTTTGTTTTTATGACAGGTTTTGATAATGCCAAACTGCCGTGAACGAGACAAGTCGTTGAATATACAAGGCGAGAAATAAATATAAGAAGAAAGCAAGAGAACAAGAGCTAAAAGAGACCAAGAACGAAGACCGTAGTCTTTAGCGTCGTTGAGTCGGTCACAATGTGATCAAGACTGACCCAAGCTTTACACTTTGGCTCTTTAGGCTAAAATTATTTTCATTGCATTTCACACATCATAAAAATGTTTTTAAAACATTTTTAAAACATTAAAAAACACTTGGTGGTCGCCCAAACCAAAAAACCAAGCCATCCGGCGTTTGGCTTTCAGAAACCGGCGTTCAGCATTCAGTTTTCGGCGTTGGTTTTTGGCGTCCAAACCAACCACGTGGTTTTAAACTTTTTATGATTGGTTTTCACTTCTGGGCACATTTAAATACTTTTCCATCAAAAACACTTCAAAAACCACCTTTCGTTTTTTCTCATTTGATAAAAACCATGCGAAACGGTATAAACTTGGCTAGCCATGGTTTTTACTTAAATGAAGTGTTTTTCGAGTCTTTTTGCGTGGGAATTGTTTTTGAATGAATTTAAATGGTTCTCCAATCAAAACATCATGAAAACCACCTTTCGGTTTTGTCTTTTGGTAAAAACCACCCGTGTACGGTGTTGACTTGGTCAACCATGGTTTTTACCTTAACAACGTGGTTTTCAACTTACAAAGCTTGTTTTAACATCACAATACATAAAATAAGTGTTTTAAATACTTAGTTTTTACTTTGGAGAACTTTGCATTTTTCGGTCGGGTTTCAGCGCCGGTCAGCTAGGTCATGGTTCTGGGCTAGCCATCTACCCAGCGATGGTAGATATTACCCATCCATGGGTAAATGATCCCGGGATTCCAGAATCATTCCACCCAGCGATGGGAGATATTACCCAGCGATGGGTAAGCAGCCTTCAGCCCAACTGATTTCCAGAACCATGCCAAACAGCGATGGGAAGTTCTACCCATCGCTGTTTAAGCCTTGGTCCAACATTTTCACAAGGCAAAATGCCCTTACCCAGCGATGGGAACCTTCACACATCGATGGGAACCCAGCGATGGGAGGGCATACCCATGGCTGGTACCGTTGTGAGTCATTTAAGACTGATTCTTTCCTTGTTAGAAAGTCATCCTCCCACCCAACGATGGGAAGCATTTACCCATCGATTGGTAGGTGACCGTTGGCTTCAAAACTGAAGGAAAATTGGCTTACCAGCGATGGTTGAGTCTAAACATCAATAGGAAGCCAATATCCTGCAGATCCCATATTTATTTAATCCCATAAATCAAGCCAATCACCCCTTTAATGTATTGGTCCGTTGGAGCCTATTTTGGCACTATAAAAAGGGGTGTTTGGGTCTGGTTTACTCATCAATTCACTTCACAATATTCATATCATCATTGCATCCAAACAACATTATTTTCCATAGCTTTCTAGAGCCAATTTGTGTGAAGTTTGAGTTGTTCTTGAGCGTATATATTTTACTCAATATCCACTTTTAAGGAGAGTCTTGTTCTTGAGTGTGTTATTGTTGTATACACGTTAAGGGAAGCTTGTTTCCCTTGGTTGCACGAAGGAAAGGGATTTTCCTTCAGGTTGAAGTCTTGGAGTGCGGTATCTCCGAGCAAGTGTTGTTGAGGCTCGTGGGACTCGAGTTCTCAGGTTGTAACGGTTTGTTAAACACCCGTAAGCTTAACGGAAGTAGTGTAGCTCGAGAGAGTCTCTCGGGAGACTGGATTAGCCACACGTTGTGGTGAACCAGTATAAATCTTGGTGTGCTCCCTTTATGCTTTCTACGCTCTTTACCTTTCACGTTCTTAATTTTTTATTCCTGCGATTTCTACGATCAAACGCTATTCACCCCCCCTCTAGCGTTGGTCACTTATTCTAACAATTGGTATCAGAGCCTAACTCGCGTCCAAACTTAACCGTTTGAGAGTACAAGCGATCATGGGTTCTTCTTCTAGAAATTTGTATGCAGGATTAGGTGAAGGGCAATCAACCACACGGCCACCTCTTTTTGATGGAACTAATTATACATATTGGAAAGAACGAATGAGGATCTATATTCGTTCCACAAACTTCCAATTATGGTTGGTTATCAAAAACGGGGAAGAGGTGCCGATGAAGAAAGTTGGCGACAAGTTGATCCCCAAGACCGAAGACGAGTTTGATGCCGAGGACATCAAAAAGGTCGAGAATTATGCAAAGGAAATAAACATGCTTTATTGTGCCGTAAATCCTGATGACTACGGCAAGATCTCCTGCTGCTCAACCGCCAAAGAGATGTGGGATAAGCTTGAGGTGACGTACGAAGGAACGGACCAAGTACGTGAAGCCAAGATCGACTTCCTCACCCATGAGTATGAGATGTTTAGGATGAAGGAGCACGAAAAGATCAACGACATGTTCGACCGCTTTTCTAAGATAGTCAACAATCTTCATGCATTAAAGAAGACTTACACCGACAGGGATCTTGTGCGAAAGATCCTACGAAGCTTGACATCCGAATGGCGATCTAAGGCCGATGCCATCTATGAGTCAGTCGGCACATCAAATGTCACCATCGACAGTTTAAGAGGTAACTTAAAAACATATGAATCTACTATACTTAATCCGTCTTTGAATGACCAGAGAAAAGGCATAGCATTAAAAGCCTCCAAAGAACCGACAATGAATGACTCAAGCGATGAAGATGAAGTCAAGATCATCATGAAGAAGTTTTGCAAACTTCTAAGGAAGAAAGAGAAAGTTGAGGATGGCCCTGTGTGCTATGGATGTGGTGAAGCCGGGCACATCAAGAACAAATGCCCAAGAAGCGGAAGGAACGCTCGTCACTTCAAAAAGCAAAGAGCATACATCTCTTGGGGTGGCGACTCCGGCAATGAGTCAAGCGAGCAAGAGGAAGATGAAGAAGCAAACCTTTGTCTCATAGCTCAAAAGGAAGAGGAGTCCGCCAACGATGAAAACCAAGAGGTATGTAATTCTTCTACCGTTTCTTATTCTCTTGAAGAAATGCAAGAAGCTCTCCAAGAGCTTTATGACGATTTTGTTAGCGCTTCTAAAACCAACAAAGCTTTAAAGAAACGTTTTTCTAATCTTGAAACTAACCTTGAAAAACTTCAAAAGGAAAACGAAAAACTAAAAGAGGAAAATAAGTTTTATGGTAAAAGAAGCGCCAACAAACCCGAGAGCTCTACGAAGCATGGTGACACTTGCATAGCTTTGAAAGAACAAGTCACAAAACTTGAGAGTACAGTTAAGAAATTTAATACTCCGCACAAAGATCTTAATTTACTCCTTGACACGATGCACTTTTCTAAAGAAGGAATAGGTTTTAATAAAAATGAAGCTAAGGATAAAGAAAACGTTGAGCAAACACCTAGACAACCTCCTAAGGCTCAACGTAAGAAAGCTAAAAATTAAGTTAATAGAAAACCTAGTCAATCTAAGAACACTGGACAACCTAGACAAAAACCTAGGAATGAAAATGTTCACGGTAGACAACCTAAGAAAAATTATCAAAATGATTTTGTGCATAAAAATAATTTTTCTCAAAATAGAAGAGACAATATGAGAACACCTAGAAATGATCCTTTTGAAAACATACATAAACCATCCTTTTCTCAAAATAGGACATACATGGTTAGGCCCCCTAGCTATTATCAACCTAGGCATATGTTCGACCCAAATGTAGTATGCCATTATTGAAATAGGGTAGGACATATAGCTCCCGTGTGTTTTACCAGACATAGGCACTTCACCTATAATGAAACACACAACATATTTAGTGCTAACAAAAAGAAATCCTTTGGAAAAGGATATTCGTATCATAAACAATCTCCACAGGATAATGCACAAAAGAAACCTTACTATTTCTTCTACTTTGACGAAAAGAAGAAAGTCCACATTCCGTTACCGGAACCAACACAAATCACACCAAGATATCGGCACTCCGTTCAGGTAGACTGGAACCCGCCAACCACAAGATCATTGGTTGGCAAAGGTAACTCCTAAACGATCATCTAATCGTGTGTGTGTGTGTGTGTGCGCGTGTAAGGAAACGAATTTTGGTTGTGTGTGTGTGGGCAATAAAGGTTAACTAACCCCCAAGGACCCATAGACACACTTTGGGTACCAAAGTGTTGTTTTTTTTGCAGGTACGTATCAAAGTGAGGAACTTAGGGGGAACCAGCGATGGGTGGTTTATCCCATCGCTGGGAAGGAAGTATTTTCTAACCAGCAGCCCTCTTCCCATCGATGGGAACTTCTTCCCATCGCTGGGTGCTTGACACTTTTTTTTTTAAATTTTTTTTTTTTAACGAATTTCCAGTATCTGTCTTCCCATGGATGGGAGAACCTTACCATCGCTGGGAAGACTGCCTTCACTTTTTCCTCCCTTTCCAGTACCTGTCTTCCCATCGATGGGAGAACCTTACCATCGCTAGGAAGCCTGTTGCAGTGCAAAAATCATAGCCTTTGGGAACCTCATTCAATGCCCAACAACCATATTTTTGAACACCAAGGGCCCAAATTCTCTTTTCCTATAAATATTAACCATCCTTGGTAATTTTTAACACACAATTTACATTCCTTTTGCACTTTCTAAATGCTTTAAACAATGGCCAGAGGTAAGTCGAGGACCAAAACTGAGGCTTCAAAGAAGAAGGCCAACACCGACGCCACGACCTCTTCTTTATTCTCCTTATTAAATATGATTGTATTTTTATCCGTTGTATTCCGCATTTCCCTTTTAATGAATAAAAGTTTACTTTTAATTATTTTTTTTAATGTCAAAAGGGGGAAGATATAAAGGTTATGCATAGATTAAGGGGGGACTTTTTCTAAAACTAACTCTTATTCAACACATAAACTAAGTTGAAAAGAAAATTGCATTTATTAAGGGGGGACATTTTTTTAGTCTAAAATCAATCCTCCTATGCATAACCCCGTCTTGTTTGCCATTATCAAAAAGGGGGAAATTGTTGAAACACGGGTTTATCACGTTTTCGTACTAAAGCCGTGTTTGTTTTTATAACAGGTTTTGATAATGCCAAACCGCCGTGAACGAGACAAGTCGTTGAATATAAAAGGCGAGAAATAAATATAAGAAGAAAGCAAGAGAACAAGAGCTAAAAGAGACCAAGAACGAAGACCGTAGTCTTTAGCGCCGTTGAGTCGGTCACAATGTGATCAAGACTGACCCAAGCTTTACACTTTGGCTCTTTAGGCTAAAATTATTTTCATTGCATTTCACACATCATAAAAAAAATTTTAAAACATGTTTAAAACATTAAAAACACTTGGTGGTCGCCCAAACCAAAAAACCAAGCCATCCGGCGTTTGGCTTTCAGAAACCGGTGTTCAGCATTCGGTTTTCGGCGTTGGTTTTTGGCGTCCGAACCAACCACGTGGTTTTCAACTTTTTATGATTGGTTTTTACTTCTGGGCATATTTAAATAGTTTTCCATCAAAAACACTTCAAAAACCACCTTACGTTTTTTGTCATTTGATAAAAACCATGCGAAACGATATAAACTTGGCTAGCAACGGTTTTTACTTAAATGAAGTGTTTTTCGAGTCTTTTGTGTGGGAATTGTTTTTGAATGAATTTAAATGGTTCTCCAATCAAAACATCATGAAAACCACCTTTCGGTTTTGTCTTTTAGTAAAAACCACCCGTGTACGGTGTTGATTTAGTCAACCGTGGTTTTTACCTTAACGACGTGGTTTTCAACTTAAAAAGCTTGTTTTAACATCACAATACATTAAATAAGTGTTTTAAATACTTAGTTTTTACTTTGGAAAACTTTGCATTTTTCGGTCGGGTTTCAGCACTGGTCAGCTAGGCCATGGTTCTGGGCTAGCCATCTACCCAGCGATGGTAGATATTACCCATCCATGGGTAAGTGATCCCGGGATTCTAGAATCATTCCACCCAGCGATGGGAGATATTACCCAGCGATGGGTAAGCAGCCTTCAGCCCAACTGATATCCAGAACCATGCCAAACAGCAATGGGAAGTTCTACCCATCGCTGTTAAAGCCTTTGTCCAACATTTTCACAAGGCAGAATGCCCTTACCCAGCGATGGGAACCATCACCCATCGATGGGAACCCAGCGATGGGAGGGCATACCCATGGCTGGTTAGGCATGACCGTTGTGAGTCATTTAAGGCTGATTCTTTCCTTGTTAGAAAGTCAACCTCCCACCCAGCGATGGGAAGCATTTACCCATCGATGGGTAAATGCTTCCCATCGCTGGGTAGGTGACCGTTGGCTTCAAAACTGAAGGAAAATTGGCGTACCAGCGATGGTTGAGTCTAAACATCGATGGGAAGTCAATATCCTGCAGATCCATATTTATTTAATGCTATAAATCAAGTCAATCACCCCTTTAATGTATTGGTCCGTTGGAGCCTATTTTGGCACTATAAAAAGGGGTGTTTGGGTCTGATTTTCTCATCAATTCACTTCACAATATTCATATCATCATTGCATCCAAACAACATTATTTTCCATAGCTTTCTAGAGCCAATTTGTGTGAAGTTTGAGTTGTTTTTGTGCGTATATATTTTACTCAATATCCACTTTTAAGGAGAGTCTTGTTCTTGAGTGTTTTAGTGTTGTATACACGTTAAGGGAAGCTTGTTTCCCTTGGTTGCACGAAGGAAAGGGATTTTCCTTCGGGTTGAAGTCTTGGAGTGCGGTATCTCCGAGCAAGTGTTGTTGAGGCTCGTGGGACTCGAGTTCTCAGGTTGTAACGGTTTGTTAAGCACCCGTATGCTTAACGGAAGTAGTGTAGCTCGAGAGAGTCTCTCGGGAGACTGGATTAGTCACACGTTGTGGTGAACGAGTATAAATCTTGGTGTGCTCCCTTTACGCTTTCTACGCTCTTTACCTTTTACGTTCTTAAATTTTTAATCCTGCGATTTCTACGATAAAATGCTATTCCCCCCCCCCCCCCTCTAGCGTTGGTCACTTATTTTAACATAAGTTCTATCATTAAAACTATTTTGTAACACCCTAATCCGTCCAGGACTTGATATCATTTCCGAATTAACAGTTGACATCTATAAAATTTAATACAGTCAATTTCAATACTCAATTTTTTTATTACCTTCCTGGAGCAGAGGGATGCGAGAGTCGTGGATTTTATTGACAAAATTTTTTTTAGGGCCGAATATATATATATATAATATATATAAATATAATTTTTAAATTTTTTTTTATCCGAAGATCAGTTTTAAAACCATTTGCTCCGATACCAAATTGTAACACCCTAGTCTGTCCAGGTCTGCAGCCCCTTTCGGACTAAAGTATTAACTTGGTAATCGTAAAATTTAAAACATTTCAAAATACTTTTATTCATCATAAATATTATTTAATACATAACTGTAGCAAAATACGGAGTGTTTAACAATAGTGCGGAAGCAATTTAAACCATGTTTAATAACAACACAATTATTTATTTTAAAATCACAAATTCCACCACGACAGTCTTGCCCCTTCCGATGCCAGGAACATGCCAATCATTCATTCTGCCTACCTGCATGTAGCAAATAAAACATACTACACGCTCAGCGATGAATCTGAGTAAGCATATCTAAAGCATCGAACATCCACATAAATTGAATCTCAATTCAGAAACAACCATTTGATATCATGCACACAATATATAATTCATTCATGATATACTCAATATTTTTATTTTAATATCTCAACATTCAACATTCATATTTAATATTCAATATGCAACAATATCCTTAAACTATGCTTAGTCTAAGGCCAATTTCATTCTTAAACTAATTCTAGTTCAAGATATTCTAATCCTTAAGCTAGGCCTAGTTTAAGATATATTTTTAAAAACAGTTTTCAAATCTTAAACTTACCTTCGCTTAAGGTCAACCAAAAACCGACAGCGTAGTGTTCACTGTTGAGTTGGGTGGTACCCCCAAACGAGCAGGTACTCAAGTTTGGTTCTTGGATCCCGTACATACGTTTTAACCCTAGCCACCGGGCATCATACCCGCAAGGTCTAAGTTAAATAGGTATATATTAGAGTTCTTTTAGATACCTTTCAACATCAATTTCATTATGGGTATATCTTAGAGTTTGTTCTAGATATCCTTAGCAATACATTCTCATTATGATTATCAATATATCCATTTTTTAAATTATGATTAAGTCATCAATAATCATTCTAATCAGTAATTTTATCATTCATAATTATCCATAATAATTATTCACCATAATGATCATTCAACATAACGTTTAATAACAATTAGCGGCCTAGTCTCGAGTGTTAACACCCAAACTTACCGTCATGCATCACATAGTGTTTTAATTTGTTAAAAACATAATTTTCATTATGAAAAATCATTTTTATAATGATCATAATCAATTGGTATCAAAAATAGGATTTTAGATCTTATTTTCAGTAATATTTTCAAAACAGGACCTGGGCTTGAGGAAAATCGATTTTTATTTTAAAATAATCAATTAATACCTAAAAATCGATTTTTATATTTAAAATAATCCATTAATAGATAAAAATCGATTTTTATATTTTAAATAATCAATTAATTATTAAAAATCGATTTTTATATTTTAAATAATCAATTAATTGCTAAAAATCGATTGTTATATTTTAAATAATAAAATTAATTGCTAAAAATCGATTTTTATATTTTAAATAATCAATTAATTGCTAAAAATCGATTGTTATATTTTAAATAATCAATTAATTGCTAAAAATCGATTTTTAGTTTTAAAATAATCGATTAATACTTTTTAAATCGATTTTATATTTAAAATAATCGATTATATACTGACTTCGAACATACTCATCTGGACATAATTCTAATCGATTCTTAGGAAGTAAATAATCGATTTTCGGTTACTCTTCATCATCTTCTCCTTGTGGTCAGTTTCGAGTATTATCATTTTTAATCACCAAACTTCAATTAAATTATATAGAATTGTTCTCCCAGGTTCATAGATCATTTTAGAATCATTAAAACATATTTTTAACATCAAATTCAAGGTTTATGATTCTTGGTTCTTCAAACATGTCAAACACAAAAACTCAACCAAACGACTATTTATGAACGTAAAAACAACCTACATGAACATTCTAGTCTTTAGATATATCTACAGGCTTACCTTGAAGCGTAAGGGAGGTTTTGAAGATTTTCCGGCAAAACTTCCGCCGACTCTACCTCACTGCTCTGGCGACCTCACACAAAGATGACAGCACCACTGCACTCTACTCTCAACAAGGAACAATATAGAAGGAAGAATTAGTTGTTTTGGTGATGAAATGAGGGAGTTGGGTTGTTCTTAAATAGCCCAGGGAAGAAGAAGAAGACACAGGTTTGCAGCTTCTGTGATTGAGCGACGAATTTGGAATCGGTGTAATTGAACATGGCGCCGTTTGGTGTGTAGTCCCTGATTGGGACTAATTTTGGTCCCAGTTCGGGTATACTTTTTGGTCCAACTTTCTCCAAATTGAAATCCAATTGAGCCGTTAGGATCATATAGTCAAACTCTACATAATGATATAATTTTCATTATCTATTGACAAACTTTATAAATCACTTATTTTTGGGTCCTTCTTAGTAATTAATTAATTATCAATTAATTAATTCTGATAGGCCTAATTTCGGAGCGTTACATTTTTCTCCCCCTTAAAATAATTTCGTCCTCGAAATTACCTAAGTCATTGATTGAAGAGGTTCGGATATTGTGTTCTTATTGACTCTTCAGTTTCCCATGTTGCTTCTTGAGTCGAGTGATTTCTCCATAGTACCTTGACTAGAGGTACGAGTTTGTTTCTCAATTGTTTGACTTCTCGTGCTAGAGTTTGTACAGGTTCCTCCTCATAAGTCAATTGTTCGTCAAGAGTTACGATTCCTTCAGTCAAGATATGTGATGGGTGGGAACGATATCTTTTCAACATTGACACATGGAATACGTCATGGATTTTGTTCAGTTCTGGTGGAAGTTCTAACTAATAGGCTACTGGACCCACACGTTCAGTGATTTGATAGGGTCCAATATATCTCGGACTTAGTTTTCCCTTCCTACCTAAACGTAACACTTTCTTCCACGGTGAGACTTTCAGAAACACTTTGTCATCAACACTGTATTCGATCTCGCGACGTTTCAAGTCGGCATAATATTTCAGTCGGTCAGAAGCCACTTGTAGCCTTTCTCTGATCAAACAGACCTTTTCTTCAGTTTCTCGAACAAGGTCAGGTCCTTCAAGCTTTTGTTCGCTCAATTCTGTCCAGCATACTGGGGTTCTACAACGTCTCCCATATAGAGCTTCATACGGGGCCATTTGGATACTCGCTTGATAACTATTGTTATAAGCGAATTCCATTAATGGTAAGTATTGTTCCTAGTTGCTTCCAAAATATATTACACATGCCCTCATCATATCTTCCAAAATTTGAATTGTCCTTTCAGATTGTCCGTCAGTTTGAGGATGAAATGTCGTACTAAAGTTAAGTTTAGTACCTAAGGCTTTCTGCAAACTCTTCCAGAATTGCGACGTGAATCGCGAGTCACGATCAGAAATGATAGAAAAAGGTATACCATGTAATCTTACGATCTCACGGATGTAGAATTCTGCCAATTTTTTCAAAGACATATCACGTCGAATTGGGATAAAATGAGATGACTTGGTTAATCGATCAACAATTACCCAGACGTCGTCATTTTTCTTAGCTGATAATGGAAGTCCGATCACAAAGTCCATCGTAATTCGTTCCCACTTCCATTCAGGGATAGTAGGTGGATGTAACAACCCACTTGGTACTTGGTGTTCAGCCTTGACTTGTTGACACGTCAGACATCGTGTTGTAAATTCAGAAATTTCCCGCTTCATTGTGGGCCACCAATATATCTTCTTCAGATCTTGGAACATTTTATTACTACCAGGATGCATGGTATAAGTGGTTTCGTGAGATTCACGCATTAAACGTTCCCTCACTTTGCCACTAGGAACTACCAAACGATTCTTGTAGAATAAAACTCCATCGTTCACAGTGAAATCTTGTCTCTCCCCCTTAGAGACAAGTTCACAAGTCTTCAAACAGTAGTCGTCACGTTTTTGTGCAGCGTGAATTTCGTTCTCAAGAGTAGGCTGGATTCGGAGTTCGGCTATCATCTTTCGGCTTAGTGCGTCAGCTACTACGTTAGCCTTACTAGGGTGATATTCGATGTAACAGTCGTAGTCTTTGATCAATTCCAACCATCTTCTCTGTCTCAGGTTCAATTCTTTTTGAGTTAGCAAGATATTTCAATCTTTTGTGGTCTGTGTGAATATATATGTCGTCTCTCCAAAGAGATAATAACGCCATATCTTTAGAGCAAATACAACTGCTGCTAACTCAAGATCATGAGTAGGATAGTTACATTCGTGAGGCTTCAACTGTCTTGATGCGTATGCCACGACTTTTCCGTCTTGCATGAGTACACATCCCAAGCCATTGTGAGATGCGTCACTAAAGATCGTGTAGTCTACACCTGGTATTGGTTGTGTCAGTACAGGTGCTTCTGTGAGACATTTTTTAGTTTCTCAAAGCTTTTCTGACAAGCATCGGTCTATACGAATTTCACATCTTTTCATAGAAGTTTGTTAAGTGGAGTTGCGATCGAGGAAAAGCTTTCAACAAATCGTTGATAGTATCCAGCTAATCCTAGAAAGCTTATCACTTCACGAACATTCCTTGAAAACTTCCACTCGATGATGGCAGATATTTTACTGGGGTCTACTTTAACACCTTCTTTAGAAATCACATGTCCCAAAAACGTAACTTCATCAAGCCAGAATTCACACTTTGACAGTTTGGCATACAGTTTATGTTCTCATAGTACACTGAGTACTATCTCCAAATGTTTCGCATGGTCTTCTCGATTCTTCGAATAGACAAGAATATCATCGATGAGTACAACCACGAATTGATCAAGATAAGGTCGGAATACCCTATTCATGAGATCCATGAATACTGCTGGAGCATTGGTCAAACCAAAGGGCATTACCGTGAATTCATAATGACCATAACGAGTACGGAACACAGTCTTTGGGATGTCCTCTTTCTTTACAGGGATTTTATGGTATCCTGACCGTAAGTCAATCTTAGAGAATACAGTGGATCCTCTAAGCTGATCAAATAAGTCATCGATACGAGGTAAAGGATATCGATTTTTGATTGTGACTTTGTTCAATTGACGATAATCGATGCAGAGTCTCATCGAACTGTCATTTTTTTTGACAAATAGAACGGGTGCTCCCCAAGGGGAAACACTCGGACGTATGAATCTTTTATCGAGCAGTTCTTGTAGTTGAGCCTTCAACTTTTTCATTTCAGCAGGAGCCATGCGATAGGGGGTTGCAGATATCGGTCATATTCCAGGAACAAGGTCGATAGAAAATTCTACTTCTCTGGAAGATGGTATGCCAGGAAGTTCGTCAGGAAATACGTCAAGAAAACCACATACTGTCGGTATGTCTTTCAATTCAGGAGTTTCCTTTTGTGTGTCACGTACATTACACAGATAAGCTTCACATTTCTTTCGAATGAGACGCCTAGCGTGTATATACGAGATGAATTCAGTGGATCTTGGTGTTAGCTTCTCTTTCACCTCTATAGACTTTCCCTCTCCAGGCTTTAGTTGAATCGTTCGTCATCGGCAATCGATAACTGCTTGGTGTTCGGTGAGCCAATCCATTCCGAGGATGATGTCAAATTCTTTGTACGGTAATTCGACAAGATTAGCAGAGAACTGATGTCCTTCAACAATCAATGGACAGTCTTGATACACATGATCTAACCTCATACTATGTCCTAACAGGTTAGACACTAGTATAGGTTGTTCTAATTGTTCTTTCATTATGTCAGCTTTTTCAGGCATATGTACACAGATATAAGACAACGTTGATCTAGGGTCTATTAACACATGCATGACAGTATCAAATAAGGAAAACATACCCTGAATGACGTCAGGGTTTTCCTCAACTCGAGCTTTCATTGTGTAGGTACGGGCAGGAGCTCGTCCTTGCTGTTTGTTTTGACTTTTGGCAGGATTAGATCCCGCAGTTGACCGTTGACTTGGTGCAGGTCGTGCTGATGTAGACTAGCTAGCAACGGGGGCAGGTGGGAACGGTTCTCCAGGATTTGTAGGGCACTTCTTTCGGAAATGTCTTGGTTTTCCACAACCGAGACATAAACCTTGTGTAAGCCAACATTCCCCAGGTAATGTGCCTTCCGCATTTTTCGCACTGTCGATTTTTCCACCCCTTGGTTCTATTACCAGATGTCATTGACTGGGTTTGTGCAGATTTTCCCTTTTTAGAGAAATGTGAACTACTAGATTCCTGGAAGGGCCTTTTTCCTTTTGAGACAGAGCTGATGGGACGGTGAGTGCTTGAGCTAACATTGTTTGTCCTCAGATACTAAATGCAAGCACTCAAGTCGTCGTCTGCCCAAGCTATGAGATCATAGGCCTCTGTGAAATCCACGATGGTTAGGACAGACACACGCGACCTGAGGTCAGGTCGAAGTTTCTTTCTGAACTCCACAATGCGATCGGTTGGGGTACTCACCAAGGTTGGTGCAAACTTTGCAAGTTTGGTGAACTTCTGACGGTATTCAGGGAGTGTCATGTCTCCCAGTTGCAATTCGAAAAATTCCGTACGTCTTTCATCGCTAAAACGTTTCGGAATATATTCTTGCTTGAATGCCCATTCGAAATGTGCCCATGTCCACGGCTTAGGGGTTCCCGTACTCTCATCGGTCCTCTTCCACCATTCGTAGGCTTCCTTTCGAAGCAATTGAGAAGCTAGTCTGGAATAATTGTCATTGGGTACGTTAAGATCTTCCAACACCCGAGCCGTCTGCTTGATCCAATCCCATGGAATTTGGGGTTCAGCGATGCGATCCCCAAGGAATATCTCCGCACCATTATCCCTTAGTGTTTTGTAGGTTACCACACGAGGTGGTGGTGGTGGTGGTGGTTGAAACATTGGTGCGTTGGCTATCTGTTGTAACACATTAGCTAGAAAAGTTGGAATCACAAGGTCAGGTTGACCACCAACGTTCGGGTTATTCCCAACATTTTGTTGATTAACGGGTTCATTTTAAACGGGAGGGGTGAAGCTAGATGCTTCAGTATGAACACTGACGTGTTCATTGTTGTTGCCTTGCCCGTGGGCAGATTCTTGACTCATTCTACAATAACAGAAATTCCTTTATTAGGATTCTTTTATTCAGTAGTTGAGTTTAAGATAGGAATTGCAAAGGATTACAACAGTCGATACAATCAATGGATTTGAAACGAACAACAAGATAATTTCTAAACGTTTGTGTTTGATTGGTTGGATCGTGATGAATCTACAGACGGGTCTTCCTTGCCCGACCCACATACGCTATTGGCCGAGTCTAAGCTGAACGTCTCTTCTAGGTCATCTCGTTCCTGTGCAGCCTTGCGGCGCAGATAAATCCTTCATTTCATTATATTCGCGAAGCGATGGGCACGTTGATAACGTACCAGCGAATCATATACATTTTGTTTGTTCTTTCGTCTTTTACCATGTACGAAAGTGCGACTTGAATCAACACTTGATATCATTTCCGAATTAACAGTTGACATCTATAAAATTTAATACAGTCAATTTCAATACTCAATTTTTTTATTACCTTCCTGGAGCAGAGGGATGCGAGAGTCGTGGATTTTATTGACAAAATTTTTTTTAGGGCCGAAAATATATATATAATATATATATAAATATAATTTTTAATTTTTTTTTATCCGAAGATCGGTTTTAAAACCATTTGCTCCGATACCAAATTGTAACACCCTAGTCTGTCCAGGTCTGCAGCCCCTTTCGGACTAAAGTATTAACTTGGTAATCGTAAAATTTAAAACATTTCAAAATACTTTTATTCATCATAAATATTATTTAATACATAACTGTAGCAAAATACGGAGTGTTTAACAATAGTGCGGAAGCAATTTAAACCATGTTTAATAACAACACAATTATTTATTTTAAAATCACAAATTCCACCACGACAGTCTCGCCCCTTCCGATGCCAGGAACATGCCAATCATTCATTCTGCCTACCTGCGTGTAGCAAATAAAACATACTACACGCTCAACGATGAATCTGAGTAAGCATATCTAAAGCATCGAACATCCACATAAATTGAATCTCAATTCAGAAACAACCATTTGATATCATGAACACAATATATAATTCATTCATGATATTCTCAATATTTTTATTTTAATATCTCAACATTCAACATTCATATTTAATATTCAATATGCAACAATATTCTTAAACTATGCTTAGTCTAAGGCCAATTTCATTCTTAAACTAATTCTAGTTCAAGATATTCTAATTCCTAAGCTACGCCTAGTTTAAGATATATTTTTAAAAAGAGTTTTCAAATCTTAAACTTACCTTCGCTTAAGGTCAACCAAAAACCGACAGCGTAGTGTTCACTGTTGAGTTGGGTGGTACCCCCAAACGAGCAGGTACTCAAGTTTGGTTCTTGGATCCCGTACATACGTTTTAACCCTAGCCACCGGGCATCATACCCGCAAGGTCTAAGTTAAATAGGTATATATTAGAGTTCTTTTAGATACCTTTCAACATCAATTTCATTATGGGTATATCTTAGAGTTTGTTCTAGATATCCTTAGCAATACATTCTCATTATGATTATCAATATATCCATTTTTTAAATTATGATTAAGTCATCAATAATCATTCTAATCAGTAAGTTTATCATTCATAATTATCCATAATAATTATTCACCATAATGATCATTCAACATAATGTTTAATAACAATTAGCGGCCTAGTCTCGAGTGTTAACACCCAAACTTACCGTCATGCATCACATAATGTTTTAATTTCTTAAACACATCATTTTTCATTATGAAAAATCATTTTTATAATGATCATAATCAATTGGTATCAAAAATAGGATTTTAGAGCATATTTTCAGAACAGGTCCTGGACTTGAGGAAAATCGATTTTTATTTTAAAATAATCAATTAATACCTAAAAATCGATTTTTATATTTAAAATAATCCATTAATAGATAAAATCGATTTTTATATTTTAAATAATCAATTAATTGCTAAAAATCGATTTTTATATTTTAAATAATCAATTAATAGATAAAATCGATTTTTATATTTTAAATAATCAATTAATTGCTAAAAATCGATTTTTATATTTTAAATAATCAATTAATTGCTAAAAATCGATTTTTAGTTTTAGAATAATCGATTAATACTTTTTAAATCGATTTTTATATTTAAAATAATCGATTATATACTGACTTCGAACATCATCTGGACATAATTCTAATCGATTCTTAGGAATTAAATAATCGATTTTCGGCTACTGTTCATCATCATCTTCCTCTGGTCAGTTTCGAGTATTATCATTTTTAATCACCAAACTTCAATTAAATTATATAAAATTGTTCTCCCAGGTTCATAGATCATTTTAGAATCATTAAAACATATTTTTAACATCAAATTCAAGGTTTATGATTCTTGGTGCTTCAAACATGTCAAACACAAAACTCAACCAAACGACTATTTATGAACGTAAAAACAACCTACATGAACATTCTAGTCTTTAGATATATCTACAGGCTTACCTTGAAGCGTAAGGGAGGTTTTGAAGATTTTCCGGCGAAACTTCCGGCGACTCTACCTCACTGCTCCGGTGACCTCACACAAAGATGACAGCACCACTGCACTCTAGTTTCAGCAAGGAACAATATAGAAGGAAGAATGAGTGGTTTTGGTGATGAAATGAGGGAGTTGGGTTGTCCTTAAATAGCCTAGGGAAGAAGAAGAAGACACAGGTTTGCAGCTTCCGTGATTGAGCGACGAATTTGGAATCGGCGTAATTGAACAGGGCGCCGTTTGGTGTGTAGTCCCTGATTGGGACTAATTTTGGTCCCAGTTCGGGTACACTTTTTGGTCCAACTTTCTCCAAATTGAAATCCGATTGAGCCGTTGGGATCAGACAGTCAAACTCTACATAATGATATAATTTTCATTATTTATTGACAAACTTTATAAATTACTTATTTTTGGGTCCTTCTCAGTAATTAATTAATTATCAATTAATTAATTCTGATAGGCCTAATTTCGGGGCGTTACATATTCAATTAATTATTTATGATAGAATATAGCCTCTTTAAATTTCTCTCTTTATTAAAAAAATCATTATGTGTATATATATTTATATAGACACACACACACTTTTATAGAAAAACAAATTTTATTCAGAAAGAAGCAGAAAACCAAATACAAAGGGGAGGACCACATCAAAGCCCCTCATAAATTCAAAAGGCCAAATTCAAAAAACCTTCTAATAGACCTATCAATACACTCAAAAGGCAGCTAAGACAAAGAGACCAAGCTACATAGGCTAGATTCAGTAGACAAATTAAAACTGTAGCATCTTTAAACAATGATTCACCATATAAGCTAATATCAATACCAACTCATCATAGACCTAGCCATGATTTTATCACCCTTGGTAAAATCATGCTGACTTTGGAACATTTAGAGCAGTCAATGGCAAGTGGTTCAATTAGAGAATCATAAAATGGTACATCCTCAAGACCAGTGCAGGTGTAGTAATTTGGTTCATCAACTAGATTTCCTTTGGATTCTATGGAGATAAGGCATAATTTATGTGCAGGGTCATACAAGGCAGAGTGTCAGCTTCCAAAATGGAGGGAACTTGATCACTATTTGGGCAAAACTCCTCATTAAAACCATGAGTTGTGCCTAGGGCAGGTGTGCAGGTGTGGATGTAGAACACCGATTCCATATCTGTAACCATGTTGGACAGCCCCACTGTGGTAATAACTTTGACCACTTCCTCCCTAAGAATCTTGAGCTGAGTGAAAATAAGTGTGATAACTTAGTGCAATTGAATGCACTTCTTCAATCAAACTCAAATCTTCATAATGAACACCTGAACCAATATTCTCAATTTCTCAATCACCACTTTTAATTAATTCAATTTAAATTTCATAATCAGGCAACCCCTTTTGATTAAAAGAGGAATCCAAACAAAAATAGAATAATCATCTCACCTGAAGATATAGCAACTTCCCACAATAAAACCCTAACAGTATCATTGCCCAAAAGGCTAACAGAAACCATAGACTACAAACAGAGACAAAAGAATGAAAAGATAGGAATGCTGTTAAGAGAAGCAACTATATGACAATGTTGATACAAGCAAATTTTTCAGTTTTTAATAAGCAAAGTTGCACACTAAACAAGAAGTTCACACAACTGCTAGTACGATATCCTTTTTGTCGCTTTTTGATGTAGCCCGTTTTGTTGCTCAAGTACCTGCTAAACATTCTCGTCAGCTTACATGAGGCAGGCATATCATTTCCTCATAGTTTTGGTTCATCAGCCGTCAATGCTTGGAATCAACCCCCAATCAAATGGGGTCCGGATATAGTGTTTTTATACAAGGGGCGATAGAGAAGAACTTATTGTATTCCCATTGAAAAGGGAAAATGATTAGGAGTTCCAGTGTATATGGTCAAGGCTGAATTTGAAGAACACAAGACATTTAGGGTGGAAGTGACACTTCGTGGTTCTATTAAAAGCACAAAACCTAAAAAGGATAATTGTGAGGGTATAGATGATGAACTCTTGTAGTACAAATACAATCGAACTGAAAGAAGCTTCAAATACACAAGAACGGAGAGAAGCTCCAAATGCCAAAGAGTCAAACTTCACACCAAATTGATAATAAAATTTAACCAAACATTAAAAACAAAACTAATTCAGAAAAGAAACAAAGTCAAATATTATAGACTAATGAATCAAAAGGCCGATTGGCTGCTCAAACCCTTGTGAGAAAATTAATTATGCAAACTCATCATACTGGGAAAAAATTAAAAGTCATAAACCTGATTTAGGAATACAAGCTGGCAAGGGTTGTATCCTGAGCTCTAGAATTGAATCGAGAGTAACCAAAATACTAGCGGAAAGAGTGGCGGACGAAGCACTGGAAAGAGGTTGTATCCCTCAGCACTGGTCGTCGGACGGAGTGGCGGTCGATTCTATTGCATGCCGGAATCTGCAAGGTCAGCGGGGACGAAGAGATGGCTGTGACAAACCTATCGAAGACGACATATTCTGAAGGGGACCCAATAGACCTAATTGCGAGATTGGGGGAGCATATTAGGCCGGCAATGAAAAATAAGGAGGGATTCTAAAATTTGAGATGAATTTGAAAATTTTTAGAAGCATCAATCTGATTTTTGAAACTAAAAAGTTTTTTGGTCCAAAACTTTTCTCTCTTATGTACCACTTTCAATTAGGAGTACGATAGCCACCGGTTCGATATTGTTTCGAATTGGAACGATAATGTACCGAACCGAAAAGTGAGTTTTCAAATGGTTCTAACAAATTATATCCTGAATCAAACCGGACCGTTATCATAATAGTACAGGATGGGTTTCAAAAAAAATAAATAGTGAAAATAACTAACCGTTACCACTACAATAGTAAAATAATAAATTAGTTATACATTTTTTTGTTAATTGAATTTCTTACTCACATGGATCTAATTCCACAAGATACCCATTTTTTTTACCGTATAACATCATACCGATACTGATAACTAAACTAGTTATTTGCATAGTTCCAATTTGGCTGATCAAATCTTTAAATTCATCAGATCAGATATAATTAGATCGAATCAGACCAAAACATATCTAAGCGGATCAAATCAAATTCAAATCCAATAAGATCAGATCAAATCTTAAAAATATCTTTTTACTTGTATATTTTGTGTCATATTTGCTTGATCTAATCTTTAAATGCATCAGATCTGATCTAATTAGATCGAATAAGACCAAAATAGATGTAATTGGAAATTATTGGTTTTGATTTTATTGGTTTTGATTTTGATTTGATCCGATTAGATCTGTTTTTGTCCGATCTGATCGTTTTAAAAATTACATCAGGAAAATAGGACACAATCTATATAAGAGTTTAGATTTTCTTCGAAGATTTGATCTGATCTTATTGGTTTTGAATTTAATTTGATCTGATTAGATATGTTTTTGTCTGATTTGATCTAATTAGGTATGATCCGATGCATTTAAAGATTAGATCAGGGAAATAGGACACATCGTATATAAGTAAATAGATCTTCTTTGAAGATTTGATTTGATCTTATTATATTCGAATTTGATTCAATCAGATTAGATCTGTTTTGGTCTAATTCAATCTAATTAGGTCTGATTTAATGTGCTTAAAGATTATATGAGACAAATAGGATACAACCTGCACAAGTGAATAAATCTTCTTTGAAGAATTGATCTGATCTTATTGGATTTGAATTTGATTCGATCTGGTTAGATCTATTTTGGTCTGATTTGATCTAATTAGATTTAATCTAATGCATTTAAAGATTAGATCAGGCAAATAGGACACAACCTATACAAGTGAATAGATTTTCTTTGAAGATTTGATCTGATCTTTTAGGATTTGAATTTGATTTGATCTGTTTTGGTGTGATTCGATCTAATTAGTTCTAACGGATGCATTTAAAGATTAGATCAGACAAATAGGACACAACCTATACAAGTAAATAGATTTTATTAATTTATAAAATTATTCTAAAAGATGAAATATTTTTGACATCGTATGAGAGTTAATCAACGCCTACGATGTAACGCCCTAGAAACCGGCCTAGAAGTTAATCAATAATTAAATAAATAAGAATTATCTATTTGCGACAACCTATTCATTTTAAGGATTAAAAGATACCATAGAGATTCTAATCGTCTCAATAAAACGAAAGTAATCAGATTGTATTTGTAAATATTTAAACTAAAAGACTAATCAGTGTTAAGTAATCGAAAGAATCAAGACGGGCCAGGTGGAACTTGTAAATTCTTCTTCATTTATTATAAAACTTATATCATTGGATAAGAATCGACGAATCGAATCCAACGACGCAAACAGATTTTAATTCGGAGCATGTTAGTCCGAAAAATATGTTTTACTCAGACACATTATTTTAAATTACAAAGTAAAAACCCTAGGACATACAAAATGGGAAATTCGCATCTCTTCTTCTAGATCGAAGACTGCCCGCCGCCGCCTCTCTTCTTATTCTTCTTCGAGCTGCTTCCAGACGGCAAGAAGGCTGACAATAGCGCTGGCCTGCGACACCACCAGACCAATGGACATCCACGGCGAGCACGACCAGCAATAGAGCAAGGATGCGGCCGGCCAACCCTTTGATCGAACGACGGGAATCGATAATCAGCGACGAGGGAAGGTCCTTCCGGCGAGACTTCCCCGACCTCCTTTTCCAACCTTCCCCAATCGGCAACTGCCTCCTGATGGCAAGGAGAAATTGATGAAGACGATGGCCAACGGAAATAGTGACGAGGACGCCCTGCGCGGTGATTCTCCTCCCCCGACATATTACAGGGAAGTGACGAGTTCCACCGTCAATTTCGCCCAAGCCCAAACAACGGCAACCCGAATCTTCTCTGGGCAAGTCGGGCTGCAATTCCGGCGACCTCCGGGCCACGGCAGTCGATTCAAAATCAATTGGAGGCCATACTTTGGATATTTTTGACAACCTTGAGTGCACTTTCAAGGTTTGAAGTTGGATTTTTTATACTTTATCCTCGTTTGTTTATGTTGGGTTGTTGGATTTGTTTGTACTGTTCACTACGTCTTCTTGAAGTTTGATTTCTTGATTTTGCTTGTATTGGTTGGTCTCCCACAGAAACACAGAAACCCCCTGACTTGTCGGCGTTTCCCTTGATCATGGGTATGTAATATTAGCGTTTCCCTTGATCATGGGTATGTAATATTAGCCACACTTCCATTCACGTGTTGTACATATCTCTGCTCCGCCTTGGCATTGATCTAAAATGAACTAAATGACATTAATTTCATGTTGTGATTGTGGACCACATGCAGAAAACTGGTTGCAGGAAGTGGCATCGGTGAAATAAAGGAAACTCAAGAAATGATGAACTTCTCAGCCAACGTAACATCACACCCGATGTTGAGATTGTGGCGATGGACTATGTCAACACCGCCATAGAACGCATGGCCAAAGCCGACCTGAAATACATATTCGTATTGAATTTTTCCACAGAGTATTACTAAACCAGATCACATATAGCAGGTGTGCTGTTCTTGTTCTGTTCTTCCACTGCAATATACTCTCTCTCTCTCTATGTGTGTGTGTGTGTGTATATATATATATATTTATTTTTTTAAAGGAACTTTATTGAGATAAAGAGAGTTACAACCAGGTTCTGAGAGGAAACCGAAATACAAAAGAGGTCTAAAAATTAGAATGAAGTTGATGTCTTGTTCCTTTCCGCCAGAATTTATCAATCTCCCAATCATCAAAGTCTTTGTCATGAATCAACCACTTCTTTTGCCTGTGAGTCCATGCCCAGGCTTGAATGAGCTTGCGTATTTGGTGGATAGTTTCGTGTGGATTCATTTTTATCCCATCATATGTATATGCGTTACGCGCCTTCCATAGATTCCATGAGATGAAACCTGGGAGTATAATTCTCAAGGCACCTTTGAAACTTTTCAAGTTACCTCTTACCCACCATGAGATTGCATGTTGGCGTAGCAGCAGGTTTGAGGTGTGCATGGGAGCATCAACAAGATGTGCAAAAAAGTTCCATACTTTTTTGCTCTCGGTGCAGTTCATGAGGCCGTGATCCAAGCTTTCCTCGTTGTTGAGGCAGAAGCTGCAACGACTAGGTAGTGCCAGGTTGAATCTTCTAAGGTTGTTAGGGAAAGGAAGACCATTGTTGAAGATCTTCCATTGGAAGAAATGCAGTTTTGGGATTTGTTCTTTGTGCCAAATAAATTTGGTTGAGAGGAGCACAAGGAGTTTCTCTTCAGTGGCATTAAAAGCAAGTTTGAGGGGAACTGTCCATTATCCCAAAGTGCTTGTCCATTGTTCCAATGCATATGAGTTGTACCAAGAGAGTGTACTCTGCATATTCTCTTCCAAGTTGGGGAATCTGGGAGGCGTTCCTTGATGTTACCGTTCTTCATGTACTTTGCTCTAACAAGTTTAGCCCATAGACCTTGATCGTGCTGGGCTTTCCACCAAAATTTGAGAGAGTATGTTGTCTCAATGTGAAGAAGGTCCCTGATACCTAGGCCACCTGCATTCTTGTTTTGGCATGTGAAATTCCAGTTCCTCCTGTGGTATTTAGCCCTACCATCCTTTTGGCCCCAAAGGAAGTTGGCCATAAGGGAATGTAGAGTTCTGATGATGGATCTTGGGAGGGATTGAACGACAATGAGATGGAGTGGGATGGATGAGAGGACGTGTTTTATGAGGATTAATCTTCCCATTTGATTGAGAGTGCGGCTGTACCAAGAGGAGAGGTGTTTGTAGACATGGCTCAAAAGACCATTGCAGTCTTCTTTTTTAAGAATACCCCTACGAAGGCTAGCTCCCAAGTAGGTGAAGGGGAGACTACCACAGTTCATGGCTTGTTGATCCGTAGAGGTGGATTTGAGAGTGTAGAACCTGCTCTTTGAAAGATTAATCTGCTGCCCTGATGCCTGCATATAAACTTTAAGAATATTGTTAAGTTTAAGGAGGTTGAGGATGTCCCCCTTAGTGAATACCATCAAGTCATCTGCATAGATAAGGTGACTAGGCATCTTCACACTGCCCATGTTGAAACGTTTGATAGTATTGCAGTCCATGGAGTTGTTTAGAAGTCTGGAGAAGGCTTCAAACCTGATTATGAAAAGGAGTGGAGAGAGGGGATCGCCTTGTTTAACTCATGTGGACATGGCAAAGAAACCTTGGGGTTCCCCATTAATGAGGATACTAATGAGAGTGCTGCGTAGGTTTGCCATTAGGAGGTTGATGGCAGCCTGGGAGAAGCCAAAAGCTCTAAGAATGCCCTCAAGAAAGTTCCAATTCATACTGTCAAATGCTTTTTCCATATCAATTTTGATAATAAGATTACCCCCAAAAACCTTTCTATCTAGTCCATGAATGGCTTCTTGAGCTAGGAGAATATCCTCAATAGATTTACCTTTCTGGAAAGCCCCTTGTTCCGGTGAGATGATTTTGGGGAGCAACTTCTTAAGCATGTTGGCAAGTAGTTTAGTATTAATTTTGTTGATAAAAGTTGAGAGGGAGATGGGCCTATAATCATCCAGCCGTTTAGGATCTTCTTTTTTAGGAATCAAGGTGATTATGGTACTGCCGTACCCTTTGGGGATTGGGAGGCCAAGAAAGAATTCCTGGGAGGGAGTGAGGACATCCTGTTGGATTAAATCCCAGCAAGTGCGAAAGAAGATTCCATTAAACCCATTAGGGTCACTGGCACTATTAGGATCAAAATCCCAAACTGTTTCCTTTACTGCAGCCAAGCTTGGAAGGGCAGTGAGCATGAGGTTGTCTTCAGTGGAGATGAGGGAGAAGATGTAGAGGAGAATACTTTCCAGATTTGGGTTGGGGGTTTTTGGAGCTTGGAATTGGTTTTGGAAATGTCTTATAGCTTCTTGCTTGATCTCATCCATGTTATGGAGCCCC
This sequence comes from Cuscuta australis, assembly GCA_003260385.1. Taxonomy (NCBI): domain Eukaryota; kingdom Viridiplantae; phylum Streptophyta; class Magnoliopsida; order Solanales; family Convolvulaceae; genus Cuscuta; species Cuscuta australis. The sequence goes on from NQVE01000148.1 coordinate 507,308, forward strand.
TTACCATTTCCATCGATTATGTGAGAAATTTGAAGCTTCTTCCGTTTCCCTTTAGCAAAAGCTTGGAAGAGCTTGGTGTTAGAGTCTCCCTTATCCAGCCATCTAATTTGAGCCTTTTGCTTCCAATATTCAACTTCCATGTTGGTTGCAAGAATAAGTGCAGCATTGTCCCTTTGCGCAGCAGTTCTGTTTACATCATTTGGAGCATCCTCAAAAGCTTTTTGGCTTTGGATAGCTTTTGCTTCAGCTTCCTTAAGTTTAGAGTGGATGTTCCCGAAGGTCTCTTTATTCCATTTCTTCAGTGTGGGTTTCACGGTTTGGAGCTTGTGAAGGAGACCTCTCATACCTCCAATGGTAGGGCAGGTTGTCCAAGCTTGTTTGACAGTATTGGGGAATTTCACCTCCTGCTCCTTCATTGAACTTGTCCCTTCAATAACAGGTTCAACCAACTCCATGGAATAGCTAGAGATTAAACGTTCTAGGTGGCTGTCTCCAACAATTGGTTCTTGATTCACAACGATCATTTCAGGAGTTATTGGGTTTCTGCTGGCAGGTGGGAGATTCAAGTTCAATCCACGAAGATTCTCAAGGATTGGGTTCCTCACTTGTTCCTCTATAGGAGCAACATGTATCATAGGAATAGGATGGATTGAAGAGGCAGGTGATAAATCCGTTTTTTGTACTTATCTTTTTACTCATATTTAATTCGTTCTTGTACCATTTTTGTTATCAAAACAATAAATTATTTATTATTTTTCATCAAAAATATATGTTTTGATAAATTGATCATAAAAAGAATGTATTTGAATTAATATGTAAAATTGGGCCAAAAATGGAGAAAAAAGAGTAAATTTTTAATAGAAAAATAATTCTATCTCACAAACGGTGCGGAATTAGAGGTCGGTGCAGAAGGAAAAAGTGTTCAGAACAAAAGTTTGAGCAGAGTAGTATCGACAGTTTGTGGCGGCCTGGCAGGCGACCTGGCCAGCCACCGGTTAGAAGGCGGCGACGGCGAGAAAAGGATCCAGCGGCAAGGAGGAGCGTAGGTCGCCTGCCTACCCGCCTATCGTCGGCGACCAGCGAAAAGCGGGTTCTGGATTCTTCACGGCGGCGGCGGCGGGCTAGCCGGCGGCCGCCGGTCGATTCTCTACGCCCTATAAATGGCAGCGACTTCTTCTCTCTTCACCATCCTTCCTCAATTCGGATTTTCCCCTTTTTGGGGTAAAAATTCCCCTTTTTTTACTCTTAAATTTTGTACTAAATTTGTATCGTTAAATTTCATCATTCCAAGTTAATTCTCACGTCCTTGAAGCACTGTAAGTTTTCTTTTCTTTTTATTGTAATTTTTATTGAACTTTTTATCAATAAAATATTATTTTGTTGATGATTGATATGTGTTTGAAGATTTTATATGTTATTATGATGATGTTGAATGTTTTGTTTGAAATTATGAATTGTTAATTTTAAATGGGTTAGGATTCGAAATGAAGATTTAACCAATTTAATTTCATCTATTTATTAGTAATTGGATTAATTGTTAGAAAATGACTTAACCTTTATTAATTAATAAAATTGTTTTTATTATTAATGAATCCTTGGAAATTAATCTTTTACTTTGTCTATGAGGTAAAAAGGTTAATTAAGCCACACGTTCCGAACACCTAAAAATAGGAAGGGTTAGAAATAACCGTTTGGAATAGGTTTAACTAATTAATAATACTAAACATTTTATTAATTATGTAATTGGAAAATAGTTCTTGCCTTGTCTAAGAGGATTTAGAATTATTTAAGCCGAACATTTTCTAGCACAGTACTAAGACCTAGAAATAGGAGATGTACTGGAAATACAATAATCTTATAATTAATACTGAGACCTAGAAATAGGAAATGTATTAAATATAAGATTAGAACTTTATGTTCTATATTGACCTAGAAATAGGAGATATTGAAGAATTGATATATTCCAATGATATGATGTGTGAATACAAGGGAGTATATATAGTAGAGGTTTCCTAGTTATATTAGGAAACCTATTGTGTTAGTAAACTATGATAAATAAGGACTATACAATACATGGAAACTACTATATACAAAATATACTAAATATATACTTGATATATTTAACACGCTCCCAACGGCACTTGTGATGAACGCCGAACTCCCAAGCATTCCTGGAATTCTGAAAAAGATAATGGATGGAAGGCCCTTCGTGAAGATGTCAGCATACTCGAGTGACGAAGGGACATGGAGTACTCGCACCTGGCCGAGAGCCACTCGATATCAAACAAAATGTATATCAACCTCGATGTGCTTCGTGCGCTAGTGCTTGACGGGATTTGCATAGAGGTAGACAGCACTCACATTATCGCAAAACACAAGAGTGGATCGGCTAAGTGGTTGCTGGAGTTCTAGGAGGAGGTTGCGTATCCAACTGACTTCGGCTACGGCATTGGCTACTGCTCGATATTCAGCCTCGGCACTGGATCTAGACGTGGTGAGCTGGCGCTTAGATGACCAGGAAATGAGAGTATCGCCAAGGAATATGCAATAGCCGGATGTGGATGGGCGGGTGTCCGGGCAGCCAGCCCAATCAGCATCTGAGTAGGCCCGCATATGGTCTGTGTGAGACTTAGAGATGGAGATGCCATGTGATGGTGTGCCGTGAAGGTATCGTAATACCCGCTTCATGGCTGTGACGTGAGACGTGCGAGGATCATGAAGAAATAGACAGAGCTGCTGGACGTCATATGTAATGTCAGGGCGAGTGAACGTGAGATACTGAAGAGCCCCCACAATGGAGCGGTATAGGGAGGGGTTTGGCGGAGGTGATCCTCCTGAGGCGGATAGCTTCCCTCGAGTGTCAACCGGGGTGGAGACCGGTTTGCAGTTGAGCATGCCAGCTCGATCAAGAATGTCATAGAGGAACTGAGTCTGTGTCAAGAACATGCCATGAGATGTGCGTTGAACATTGATCCCAAGAAAAAAGTGTCGGTCCCCCATATCCGTCATTGCGAACTCGCCCTTCAGCCGTTGTATGACCCGCTGCAGAAGTTCCTGTGAAGAAGCTGTGTGAAAAATGTCATCAACATACAGAAGTAAGAAGGCCATCTGAGACCCCTGACCATAAGTGAACAAGGAGGTGTCACTCTTGCACCCACGGAAGCCAAGTGCAAGAAGGAAGCCAGTGAACCGCTGATACCAGGACCGGGGTGCCTGTTTCAGACCGTAGAGCGCCTTGTTCAGTTTGCACACATAGTGGGGTCGAGCGGGGTCCTGAAATCCAGATTGTTGGGCCGTGTACACTGTCTCTGTGAGGGCACCATGTAGGAATGCATTCTTAACATCGAGCTGGTGGATTGGCCATCCACGAGATACGGCCAAGCTGAGAATGATCCGAATGGTTGCCGGTTTGACCACCGGGCTGAAAGTCTCATCATAATCTATTCCATGACGCTGATTGAATCCTCGGACAACCCATCTAGCTTTGTACCTGGACAGTTCACCCGTAGGGCCAAGTTTGTGTCTAAAAAGCCATTTGCCAGAGATGATATTTTGGTTTGGGGAGGGGGGTACTAAATCCCATGTATTATTAGCAATCAAGGCATTATATTCATCTAACATAGCATTGTACCAATTTGGATCTTTGAGGGCACTACGGTAGGTGGGGGGAATAGGGGATATGCTAGCAACGGTGTTTAGGTTTAGGACGCGTTTGGGGCAAAATATCCCGGCCTTAGCACGGGTGGTCATATGGTGGGTGGCTTGCGGGTTGTTGGGCTGGGTTGTTTCGGGTGGCTGGGCTGTGGGTTGTGGGCTGGGGCAGAATGGGCCGAGGGAGGGGAGACGGGAGGGGTGGGCTAGCGGGAGACTGGGTTATGGAAACTACTATATACAAAATATACTAAATATATACTTGATATATTTAATAGATATATTGGACATAAGTGCTACACATTTCATTAATCCAATTGTTAATTAAAGACGAGTTAAATTGTGTTAAGTCCACGTTCCGATCTTAACTCCTGAGTTATTTTATCATTTATGTCGCTCTATTTCTTATTTATTCGCATCTTTTAGACTATAAATTTACCTGTGATAAATAATAAGACTAACTATTCCCTTCGTCACTCCTGGAGAGAATGACTCGAGTCTAACTCGGTTATTTGTTGACTTACCGCTATACGCAGTTTGTCAGCAGGCATGTAGAATGTCAAATTGTAAGGAAGATGATGTAAATATTAAATTATTAGATGTTAATAATATTTTAAATGTATGAATTTATATATTGTTCAATATATTGTATTTTTTGAATTTATATTTATTTGGTAATCAACACAAGATAACAGATGTCTAATAAAATATTCAACTACTATTCAAACTAATAGTTTGAAAAGTATATGTACAACTACACAAACCTAAAGTGTTAATAACATTTAGACAATCAAAACAAAGAGTTGTTTGAAATACTACAAAAATAGTAGTTCATATTTTTAAAATACAACGTGAAATAATAGTTATCTGAAGAAAATTTCTTTAGTAATCTTTAGAGTAGTTGTCTCATAAACAATTCAACTACTGTCATAAAAGATAGTTTGAATATTTCAAGGAAAACTACAAAACACCGTTGTGTTAAGAATCAATATACAACTAAAACAAACAGTAGTTTGACTAAGAATAATGTTTTTAGTCCATATTCTAGAAATACAACAAAAGACAACAGTTGTCTGATGGTATTTTTGTTTAGTAGTCTTCCGAGCAGCAGTCAAATATATCTTTCAATTACTTTTTACAGTAGATGTCTATATTGTTGAACGACAACACCAAGAATTAGGAGTCTAAAGTTAAAAGCAACAGTAGTATTCATTACAGATAGACAATAAAAAATCACAGTTCTCTTTAACTTTAAAAAACAGATGTCTTACTCATACAAGGACAACACTAAAAACTCGTACTCTAAAACATTACAAAATAGGTGTCGTCAACCATTTTACACAATTGTTTTTAAACAATAGTCGGTAAATATATCCGACAGCTCCTCGGAATACTATTGAAATCAGCACCGTGAGACTACTAAAAGAAACAGTTGTCAGCATCTGTTTTTGACGTAGTGATAGTTTGTGTCCTATTTGCCTAATCTAATCTTTAAAAGCATCACATTGGACCTAATTAGACCAAATTAGACCAAAACAGATTTAATCGAATCCAATGAAATTCAAATCCAATAAGATCAGATCAAATCTTCAAACAAATCTATTTATTTGTATAGGTATTGTCCTATTTGCCTAATCTAATCCTTAAATGCATAGCATTTGATCCGATTATATTCGTTTTGGTCTTATTCGATCTAATTAGATCAGATCTGATGCATTTAAGGATTAGATCGGGAAAATATGACACAAATTATGCAAGTAAAAAGATATTTTTAAGATTTGATCAGATCTTATTGGATTTGAACTTGATTTGATCCGCTTAGATCCATTTTGGTCTGATTCGAATTGGAACTGTGCAAGTAACTAGTTTAGTTATCAGTACCGGTATGATGTTATATGGTCAAAAATATTGGTATCTTGTGAAATTGGATCCATGTGAGTAAGAAAATCAATTAACAAAAAAATGCAAAACTAATTTATTATTTTATTATTATAGTGGTAACGGTTAGGCGTTTTCACTATTTATATTTTGGAAACCCATCCTGTACTATTATGAAAACGGTTCGGTTTGATTCGAGATATAATTTGTTAGAACCATTTGGAAACTGACTTTTCGGTTCGGTACATTATCATTCCAGTTCGAAACAATATCGAACCGGTATTCTTGCGTACCCCTAATTGAAAGTGGTACATAAGAGTCAGAAAATTTATGGACCAAAATACCTTTTTGTTTCAAAAATCAGATTTCTTCTTCTAAAAATTTTCAAGTTCATCTCAAATTTTAGAATCCCTCCCGATTTTTCATTGCCCGCCTAATATGTGCCCCAAATTTCCAAATTAGGTCTACGCGGCCTAATATCCCCTTCCACCTAGGGCACTCTGATGATATCTCTACTCTCTCGACCATCTCCGCCGGACCATCTCTGTTAGCTCTCTCTCAATCGTAAGACCGCGTATGTCATCTTCGGCAAAGAAAAGAGGCAACAAGGTCGGCGAATTCATCACCCCCTTCGGTGATAAACAACAACGACACTCGTCCTTGTCCTGCTCTTCTTCTAGTACAAACATCTGGTGTAGTATTTCTATTAATTTTGTTCCTAGACGTGATTGGTTAGATTTTCACTCTAAATGTATTTCTTCAAGTCTTTAGTTTTATGAATTTTTGATCAGTTTGGAAAGATTGAGTGCTTAATAATAAATTTAGGAAAGGATTATAGCTGGTGGGGCCTTGACCGTGCTGCTATTGTCTTTAGCAGAAAGGGGTCTATGGGTTGGAATTTCGGGCTGATGGGTCGATTAGGACTTTAGGGTCGGTTTGGGGCTAGCCACCCTTAAATAGAATTACCACAACCATGAGGCTGGGTAATGGAGGGTTTCACTTAGGCAGTGAGTTGGACAAAAGGGTGGACAGAGCAAGGTTGGTTGGGGTTTAGGCTAGGCTGTAGCACACAATGGGCCAAAGAAATGGTTCTAGCCAGTGCCAAGGTACATCTCCACATACATTGTGTTATTTAATTATTCAAATATCTCTAGGCTATGGCTTTGTGTTTGACACTTTCTCAAAGTGTTGTTTACTAAGGTTCTCATTTTAGTTTTTTTAAATTTGGTCAAGTATACCAAATGTTTTTCATTAGCATATTGAAATTTCATCTTGGATAACTTTATAATCATTCAACCACATTTTCATGGACACCATTTGTTTCGTTATTTTTTAGAATACTTATTGGATTTTCTACTCTATTTCTTTTGGCATGTTTTTTTTGAAGTGTAGGTTGTGGCAATAAGGCAAAGTTTGCAGTGGAGTAGCAAAATTTCAAGCAACTACTATGGATTTGGGATAGGGGTGAGTGAAAACAATGTTTGGAGCATAATGTATGGAGTCATACTTTCTTTCTTTGATGTGTTTAGTATCTTGAATCTATTTTCCATGCTAGCAATTGAATTGTTTTATTGTTTGATATGAGTTTCAGGATTGTGTTTTACCAATTTGGTTCACTTTGCACTCTTTTTTTCTTTTGAGCATGTCTTCTTGGTAGGGGACTTCTTAAATGTTTCGCTACTTTCTCTTGCCTTTGCTTGTCTTTGCAGTAAAGGCCAAAAGGTAATTAAATGTAAATATGTATCTTTGGTCTTTTATAATGTGGTACAATGGCTTCATATTTGCAGGTTCTTTTAAGTTTTGGCAGTGTTTTAATGTGTGTAGGTTAGGATTGCATGTTATGACTTAGTATTGGATGAACGCTTTTTAGTATTGGATTTTTAAAATTTGTTCAGGGAAGGTATACCTTTCCCACCGAGCTTCTTTGTGAGGCCATGTAAAAGGCTTTCAGTGTTGCATTTAGATAAATATTGGTTTGGATTGTCCAAAGTATTTACTGGTTTCATTTTTTATAACTTAGGGAGAGTACTGTAGTTTATAACATAGACTCCATGTTGCTATTATTTAAAATACTTGTTGTGGAGTTTTTTCTTACAAAGCAGGGGCACAACATCTAGATTCTAAAGTTGGTAACTTTTGGAGTAATAATTGTTGATGTGGAGTTATTTGCTTACGAGGGCAGTGGCGGCACTACATTTCCTCAAAATCCTAAAGTTTCTGACAATTGTTTATGCGCTCGAAAAATTCAGGCCTTACATAATTTTTTTCCCCGTTATCGTCTAAACCGATCATACGGCATTGCGATATCTGTTGAAAAACAATGATGCAAAGCCTTGGTTATTACGTTGGGTGTTATTGTTGGAGGAATTTGACTTGAAGATTAAAGATAGAAACGGCTCGGCCAACCAAGCCCTTGATCATCTGTCACGCTCAGACGTGGAGTTAGCAGAATAGTTTGGCAATTGTGAAGTGAACAAATCCTTTCCCTTTGATAGGATTAATGTTGTCCAAGACAAGGAGCCATGGTACGTGGACATTGCCAACTATTTAGCCGGGAAGGTCGAGCCTACACTATTAACCTTGCACTTGAGCAAAAAAGCCAAAGCGAGAAGCTCACTTCTATTTTTGGGACGATCAATACCTCTTTAGAATCTGTGCTGATCAAGTTGTTAGAAGTTGTGTTAGCGAAGCTGAAGGACATAAAATCTTGGCAGCCTGTCATAATGGCCCAGTTGGGGGTCATTTCTCAGGAGCAAGAACGGCAAGGAAGGTGCTGGACTTAGGATTTTTTTAACCAATGCTATTCAAAGATGCTAACCGTTATGTTGCTACCTGTGATCGCTGTAAAAGATTAGGAAACATGTCCAAGAGGGACAAAGTGCAACAACAGGACATGATGTCGTGCGAAGTGTTCGACGTATGGGGAATTGACTTTTTGGGACCATTTCCAAGTTCCTATGGCAACAAATACATTCTCATTGCTATCGACTATGTCTCCAAATGGGCTGAAGCCCAAGCATGCGAAAAGGACGATTGACGGACTATAGTCCAGTTCTTGAAAAACCTATTCTCTATATTTGGAGTTCCAAGATTAATAATAAGAGACAAGGGTACCCATTTCCGTAACAATCCCATGTCTAAGGCATTAGAACGCTACAGTGTTCAACACAGAGGAGGAGTGGCGTACCACCCCAAACACAAGGACAATTGGAGAATGCGAATAAAAATCTACCATGATGCTCACATCAAATAGAATAAAGTTTTTCATGAAGGTGATAAATTACTGCTGTACAACTCCCGATTAAGGTTGTTCCGAGGTAAGCTTTGCTCTAGATGGACGGGATCGTATACTGTCACTAGGGTTTTTCTTCATGGGGCTATAGAACTGAAAGGTGAATCTAGGACATTCAAGGTAAACAGGCAACACGTAAAACGATACTTTGGTGAGCAGTTCCAGAAAGACAATGTGGAGATCAAACTCCACAAATGATGAATGAATTGCATAAAGCTAGTGATGTTAAAGAAGCGCTGAACGGGAGGCAACCCGTTATCTTTCCTTTACTCTTTTAATTTTCCTTTTACTATTTATTTTATGATTGGATGAAAAGAACGGAGACTTGTCACACCTATATGTGAGGGGGCAAGATTTTATTGATTTGTTTCATGTGCAGATGCCTCACCGACCCGAGTTCCCCACTGCTGCCAAGTCGATGTCCATTTGGTTGGTTCTAGACCCATCGAGCGATTCGGGACATGGTGGCGCCACCGCTCACTGACAGAGTCTTTGTACCTTTCACTGGCAGTCCTTGGCGACTATGGGCATGCAGAAGACATGGAGCAGTTACTCCATGGGACGAGGTGGGAGCGTCTCATCATGATGCGACCCGAGTCTAGTCTGCCTTTGACTATCGAGTTCTTGTGCTCCTTGGAGGTGGAGCCATCATTTGGGTCGCGGACGCTGAACTTTCGTTGCATCGACTCTCACACTACACTAGCCTTCACTCTCTTAGGGCATGTGTATTGTGTGACAGTCGGGGATCTCACTAGGCATTTGGGTCTTTACACTTGGGAGGAGACGATGGAGCAGGAGTTCCATGAAAAACCATTATTTTTTCCCGATGATGTGGATCGGGTTGCTTTTTGGGCGGAGCACTCTACTAACCCGGATCCCTTTGATGTTGTGAGCCAAGAAAGGTTCTGGATCCAGCTGACTTGGCGGATCTTATCTTTTGTGTTATCCACGTCCTTCTTCGGAAGGCCATTGAGCACAAATCGGGTGTATGCCGATGACCTCATAGTCTTCTAGAGCTTGCACAAAAGTCAGCTAGTGAACGTGGCCGTCTTTCTGCTTCGATTTCTTTACAGCTAGTCGTTGGGGAACCGGACGCACATCGTTTGCGGCTTTGTTGTTACACTACTCTTCCGGTCTCTTGTGAGTGCCCCTCTGTTCTGTAATCCCATATGTCGATGCGAGACTTGGACGTGGGTATGCTGCGGAACGCTCATATTCACAGGAGGTTGGGATCTAGCTCTTCCGAGAGCAACACTGCCTCCTCCTCTGCACCATCCACGTCAAGAGCATCTTCCTAGCCCCTGTCTAGGAGAGTCACTCATCGCTGCCCCGCCACCTCTTGAGCCCCTGCTTCCATTCCTAGGAGGAGCCAACCCCTGATTGGGCTAGGAGGATCTTGGAGCAACTGGATACAATTATTCGGACTATGGAGCAGCAGCAGACATCCCAAGCTGATACTTTTTCTCAGCTTCGAAATGTCTTCTCCAGCTTCTATACAGGCTCACGCCCCTCCCTCCTCTTCTACCCCTCTCTAGTGATTTTTCCATCTCTCTTCTATGAACTTCTTATTCTTTTTATTTATGAGCAGGAAATTGATGCTCGACTAGCTTAGTTGGAACTTCTTATTTTCCTCTAGTAACATTTATTTATGAGCTTATTTTATTTGTATTTCAATCACTGGTTTGAATAATTGATGTGTGTTATTTCTTTTAATATTAGTCAAGAATTCCAACCACATTTTATACTCCTAAATATTTTTTTCGAACCGCAGGGACGCGGTTGTGTTCAAGTCTGAGGAGGAGAAATATCTGGTTGAAATGCTTGATTGAGAATTGTTTTACATATATACTTGCATGAAGTTTTGTTTTAACTTAATCATCAATCCAACTTGGGTAGTTAATAAATAGATTGTCGTCTATATAAACTAGAAATTTCTAAAGTTTTTGTCAAACTTTTATTTTTACTCAATTTCTTTTCAAAGTCTTTTACTATTATTGAAATATATTAGTATTTTCTAAGGCTTTTCTTAGATCAAATGATTTTTATTGCCTTCTAGAAATGTTGAATTCCTCTGAATTTTTGACAAGATATAAAGGTCTATCTATATACAACACCCGTATTTTTAAGTTCTTTAATGTGATTTTTCTGTGATTGCGCTTAAGTGACAAATTTTAAATTCTATCTCCATAAAGGGGCTTTGTTTCTCCCACAATCGTACAAGGTGAGGGAGTAAGTACGCATGTAGAATAAATCCACAATCTTAATAAGGTGAACATGTTTTATGTGAGATGCGATTTTTCTCATTGAGAAGCGTTACAAAAAAAAATAATTTAGACCTTTTTTGTTTTAGAAATTATTCATTGGAAACTCGTTTTATGGAAAGCAGTCAAATCCCTTTTTCGATCTTAATAATTTCTTTTAGAAAATGCAATTATTTTAGTAATAATTTAGAACTATTTGATTTAATCAAGTAAAAACACTAGCTTGATTGAAGATGTTCATATTTCCAATTGAATGGGAGACAACTCTAAAAATGCAATTAGATGCCAAGGATTGATGATTATGTTATTCGAATTTTCCTCATGACTATGCAATTAAAGCTCTTTTTAGTAATATCAAGGAAATTTCATATCTTAAACTGTTCAAATTTGTTGCTTAAGGGAAAGCAATGTTTACGTGTGAGGAATTTGATAAGTCCATTTTGTTCTTATTTTATTCAACATATTTTAATCGTTTTTGCACGAAAATAGTAATAAATCAGGACATAATTACATGTTAATTGGAACAATATTTGTTGATTTGTTCTAAAGAGAATAATAATTAGTTCTAAAATAAATAAGTTTAGATCTTAAATTTTTTATTCATATTTATGAGAAAAAGAATCTCTAAGATGAGAAATATTATCAAGAGAATCTCGAGAGAGGCGAAAACAGTGTTAGGGGACATTTGGAAATAGAAACAGGCCCAAATTTGAACCAAGCCGCGAAAGCCCAAAAGAAACGGATCCGAAGCGTCCAACCCTTAGGTTGGACACTTCAACTTGGACGCTTGGTGTGGATTTCTTTCCAACACAGACATATGGCGGATGGTGAATGGACGTGACAACTATGGCGTCGAGATCTGAATGCTTTTACTTGGAAGGCATGGGTTGGAGGCTTTGCGTCCGATCCTATATAAACCGTAGCTTTTCTCTAAAAATGAGAATTTTCCCCTTTTCCAAACTTCAGCAATCTCTATTCCTTCTCCATATACTTCGAAATTCCTTTTAATATATTAGTTTAGAATTACTTTGTTGGAGTTTTTCTCAGAGCAAGTTGTAGTCCAGTCCTCCTGTTACTCGGATCTTTTCGAAGTAAGTTTTCTACTTTTATCTATTAATTAAATTATGTTCTCTTATAATGAAAGCATGTCTAGAGCTCTTGTTATGAGTGGTTAAATTATTTATGGATGTGATCCGTGGTAGGGTGATGGTAATTTTTGGGTAAAATTATTGTGTTGGAATCTTTATTAAAGTTTAATTACTAGTTGTTATTATCGTGATATTTTACTCGGATTAATAGATCGAAAGATTATTTATCAACCTTTGAAAATTACATTCTTTGAGAAATCTGGAATTTGATTAAGTCGAATCCTTGAATATTGGCAATTGATCTCTAGAAATAGGATTAATTTTTGAGTAAAAACTTAAGAGATATTTACTCGCTAGTAAAAAGATTTGAAGTAAAAGTTAATCCAACTAATAGAAGTAACCTTTAGAAAGCCATCACCTGAACAAGAATTACATCCCTGTCTTTTTTATATGTAAAAGTTAAACAGTTCATCACCCAATCTTCGATTACTTGAAAACTTTTTTATTCAACAAGTAAATCTTGCCTAGCTAGTCCTATTACACTTTCCCTTGAGCCGATCCTTGAGAGGACACGAGAATAAATTGACCTCTTGAGGTTAAGTCTACTCTTAATACTACTACGAGGTTTTAAACTTATTAAAACCTTTTATCAAGTACGAATGAGCGCCTTCTTGAAGTCTCAAGGAGGTGGAGTCTGGCGAAGTGTCGAAACTAGATGGAAAGAACCAGTGAAATTTTATTAAGACTTGTCATCTTCAATAATGAAACCATTTGAAGAATATAGCAGAGCAGAGGTGACTGCCAAGGAACAAAATGATAAAGCATTAAATCCTATATTTGGTGCAGTCGATGCGACTCAATATAGACTCATCGCAAATTGTATAAGTGAAAAAGAAGCTTGGGACATCCTTGAAGTCACGCATGAAGGAGATGGAAAAGTCAAGACTCCTAAATACCAAATTCTCATCACCCAATATGAAAACCTCCGCATGGACAAAAAGGAAAGCATTGTTGAGTTTCATGGAAGAGTGAGAAATCTTGCAAATCAGGCAGCCACATTGCAAGAACCATTTCCTTAATTTAAGATTGTGTTGAAGTTGCTCAGGTCATTACCTAGGAGATTTCATATGGATGTTAAAGGAATTGGACAGTCACATGACACCAAAACGATGAGTCTTGATTCTCTCATGGAAAATTTGGAGACAATCAAACTAAACAGGAAGAAGGACAATAAGCGAAGGAAACTGTTAGAATAAGTGACCAACGCTAGAGGGGGGGTGAATAGCGTTTGATCGTAGAGGTATGTAAGTGACCACGTCATTTGAGTAAAAACCACGGCTAGCCAAGTTTACGCCGTTTTGCGTGGTTTTCGTCAAACGACTAAAAGCGAAAGATGGTTTTCAAAGTGTTTTTGTTGGAGAACCGTTTAAACATGCCAAAGAGTGAAAGCAGATCATAAAATGCTGAAAACCACTTGGTTGGTTCGGATGCCAAAAACCAAAGCCGATAACCGAAAGCCGAACGCTGGTTTCTAAAAGCCAAACACTGGATGACTTGGTTTTTGGTTTGGGCGAACACCAAGTGTTTTTAATGACTTAAACAAGTTTGAAAAACATTTTTATGATGTAAGTAATGCAATGAGAGATTTTAGCCTAAAGAGCCAAGGTGTAAAGATTGGGTCGGTCTTGATCACAATAAAGACCGACTCAATACTATGACTAAGGTCTTCGTTCTTGGTCTTCGTTTAGCTCTTGCTCTTATCTTCGTTCTTCGCCTTGTATATTCAATGTTCGACTTGATCATGGCGGTTTGGCATTATCAAAACCTGTTACAAAAACGAACACGGCTTTAGTACGAAAACGTGACAAGCCCGTGTTTCAACAATTTCCCCCTTTTTGATAATGGCAAACAAGACGAGGTTATGCATAGGAGGATTATTTTGAGAAAAAAATGTTCCCCCTTAATAGATGCCATTTTACAAAGTAAAAAAAATTCCCCCTCAATTTATGCATAACCTTAATATCTTCCCCTTTTGACATTAACAAAAAGAATTAAAAGTAAACTTTAGAATTTTAAAAGTAAACTTTTATTCATTAAAAAGGGAAATGCGGAATACAACGGAATGGAAATAAAAAAATACAATCATAGTAAGAAGAGAAAAGAAGAGTCTAGGCATCGGCGTCCTCGTCGTCATCCTCGACGTCCTCGACGTCCATGGGATCGCCGTCGACCGCATCTTCAAAGTCGGCCTCGTCGGGGGAGGAGGACGAAGCGTAGGAGTCGTCGTCCTCGTCCTCGCCTTCGTAGTTTTGGCCGAGGAAGGTGCTGTCAAAAGGCGGCGGGACGTAGTTGATGCCGCGGAAGAACGCCGTCATGTCATGGTGTTGACGTTGCAGCGTCCAATCCATCCACTCCATGTACTGCCCCATGTCGTCCACCGTGAGGGTTAGCCGACTCAGGGTATCGGCTATGGACTGCAATGAGGCCCGGGCGGGAGCGGGGGCAGGTGCACGGGCACGACTCGGTACGGCGTCGTCTTGGTCTCTGGACTTCTTCCGGAAGGTGCTGTCTTGAATGACCCAAATCTTCATCATCTTCGTATCCGGTCCGGCGATGTGGATGTCGGAGGCGACAATGATGTCCATGACGAGGAAGGCGTACGGTAGGCTCCGCTCGGTGGCGAGTGAGGCGCAATCCGCCATGTGTATCATGACGAATTTTTCCCAATTGATGGAGGCGCCGTGGATGATTGCGTGAATCGCCTTCAAATCCTCGTTGAAGAGCGAGGTATGGCTTCTGTCCCGGGGGCGAAGAATCCGGGTGATGATGTAGAGGAGGAGGCGCTTGTCAGGTGTTGCCGAGTGAATTGTTGGCGCGCCGCTGTGGCGGATGAGATTGGTGATCCCTGGCTCTCGGATGACCACTGCCTCATTGTTGAGGATCCAATCGTCGCCACCGTATGTCGTGATGTCATCGCCTCGAATGGGTAGCCCTGCGATCCGTGCAAAGGTCGGCAAGTCAATCTTTATGTCGTAGAGGTTGATACTGCTGCGGATCGTGTCCCCGTCCCGGCGGAGATTTGAGTAGAAGGCTCGAACGAAAGCGGGATTGTAGGACTAACGGCTCTGGGAGACGAACGACCATAGACCCGACGCTTGAAGCTGATTGTCGAGGTCGTGGTACCCCTTTTGTTGAGGGTACAACTCGGGCAGCACCCTAGGCGGAGAAATGGGACGCTTGGCAAAGTGCGTGAGGAACCGGTTGAGTTCCTCCTTCGACCCGAACTCCAAGAAGGACCCATCGAGATAGGGGAATGGCTTAGGCGTAGAGCTTGAGGCTTCAACGGTGACCTTCTTGGAAGCCTTTGATTTTGATTTTCCACCAGCCATTGTTGAGGCGATCGAGAAAAGAATGATGAAAAAGGGCTAAAGGTAGAGGTTTTAATGTGAAAATGGTGTGTGAGAATGAAAAAACATGAAGGATATATATAGGGAAAGGTGTGGATCTCGTTTGAATTCAAAAAATATGGCTGTTGTGCATTTAATTGGGTGCTCAACGGCTATTAATTTTTGAACTGCAGATGCCTTCCCAGCGATGGTAGGATCTACCCATCGATGGGAAGGTCGCCATTGGAAAGCGAGGAAGAACCCAAGGCTGCCTTCCGAGCGATGTTTGGATTTTCCCATCGATGGGAAGGAGGCTTCTGGAAATTGACGAAGAAAAGAACATGTCCTTCCCAGCGATGTTAATACCATCCCATCGCTGGGTTAGTAGTTTTGAAAATTCGTTAAAAATTTTTTAAAAAATAGTGTCAAACACCTAGCGATGGGAGTGGGTTCCCATCGATGGGTAGGGAGGTTCTGGAAAAAATTATTTTTGACAAAAGTCCTTCACCCAGCGATGGGGTGAGATACCCATCGATGGGTATGGTGTTTCTGGAAAGAACAACGTTAAAAGATTTTAAAAAAGGTCAATTACCCATCGATGGGAGAAGGTACCCATCGATGGGAAGAGGGGTTCTGAAAAAAATAAACTTCCCTCCCAGCGATGGTATGAACCCACCATCGCTGGTTCCCCCTAATTTCTAGATTTCTTCACTTCGAACCGTCCCTTGGCCATACACGATTAAGTGATTGTTTAGGAGTTACCTTGGCCAACCCATCGTCTCGTGGTTGGCGGGTTCCAATCTACCTGAACGGAGTGCCGATATCTCGGTGTGATTTGTGTCGGTTCCGGTAACGGAATGTGGACATTCTTCTTTTCGTCAAAGTAGAAGAAATAATACGATTTCTTTTGTGCATTATCCTGTGGAGATTGTTTATGATACGAATATCCTTTTCCAAAGGATTTCTTTTTGTTAGCACCAAAAATGTTGTGTGTTTCATTATAGGTGGAGTGCCTATGTCTGGTAAAACACACGGGAGCTATATGTCCTACCCTATTGCAATAATGGCATACTACGTTTGGGTTGAACATATGCCTAGGTTGATAATAGCTAGGGGGCCTAACCATGTTTGTCCTATTTTGAGAAAAAGATGGTTTATGCATGTTTTCAAAAGGATCATTTCTAGGTGTTCTCATATTGTCTCTTCTATTTTGAGAAGAATTATTTTTATGCACCAAATCATTTTGATAATTTTTCTTAGGTTGTCTACCATGAACGTTTTCATTCCTAGGTTTTTGTCTAGGTTGTCTAGTGTTCTTGGATTGACTAGGTTTTCTATTAACTTGATTTTTAGCTTTCTTACGTTGAGCCTTAGGAGGTTGTTTAGGTGTTTGCTCAACATTTTCTCTATCCTTAGCTTCGTTTTTATTAAAACCTATTCCTTCTTTAGAAAAGTGCATAGTGTCAAGGAGTAAATTAAGATCTTTGTGCGGAGTATTAAATTTCTTAACTACTCTCAAGTTTTGTGACTTGTTCTTTCAAAGCTATGCAAGTGTCACAATGTTTCGAAGAGCTCTCGGGTTTGTCGGCGCTTCTTTTACCATAAAACTTATTTTCCTCTTTTAGTTTTTCGTTTTCCTTTTGAAATTTTTCAAGGTCAGTTTCAAGATTAGAAAAACGTTTATTTAAACCTTTGTTGGTTTTAGAAGCGCTAACAAACTCGTTATAAAGCTCTTGGAGAGCTTCTTGCATTTCTTCAAGAGAATAAGAAACAGTAGAAGAATTACATACCTCTTGGTTTTCGCCGTTGTCGGACTCCTCTTCTTCTTGATCTATGAGACAAAAGTTTGCTTCTTCGTCTTCCTCTTGCTCGCTTGACTCATCGCCAGAGTCGCCACCCCAAGAGATGTATGCTCTTTGCTTTTTGAAGTGACGAGCATTGCTTCCGCTTCTTGGGCATTTGTTCTTGATGTGCCCGGCTTCACCACATCCATAGCACACAGGGCCATCCTCAACCTTTTCTTTCTTCCTTAGAAGCTTGCAAAACTTTTTCATGACAAGCTTGCCTTCATCATCGTCGCTTGAGTCATTCATCGTTGGTTCTTTGAAGGCTTTTAATGTTATGCCTTTCCTTTGGTCATTCAAAGACGGGTTAATTATAGTAGATTCATAAGTTTTTAAGTTACCTCTTAAACCGTCGATGGTGACATTTGATGTGCCGATTGACTCATAGATGGCATCGGCCTTAGATCGCCATTCAGATGTCAAGCTCCGTAGGATCTTTCGTACAAGATCCCTGTCGGTGTAAGTCTTCTTCAATGCATGAAGATCGTTGACTATCTTGGAAAATCGGTCGAACATGTCGTCAATTTTCTCGTGCTCCTTCATCCTGAACATCTCATATTCTTGGGTGAGGAAGTCAATCTTGGCTTCACGTACTTGGTCCGTTCCTTCGTACGTCACCTCAAGTTTATCCCACATCTCCTTGGCGGTTGAGCAGCAGGAGATCTTGCGATAGTCGTCAGGATTTACGGCACAATAAAGCATGTTTATTGCCTTTGCGTAATTCTCGACCTTTTTGATGTCCTCAGCATCAAACTCGTCTTCGGTCTCGGGGATCAACTTGTCTCCGACTTTCTTCATCGGCACCTCTTCCCCGTTTTTGATAACCAACCATAATTGGAAGTTCGTGGAACGAATATAGATTCTCATTCGTTCTTTCCCATATGTATAATTGGTTCCATCAAAAAGAGGTGGCCGTGTAGTTGATTGACCTTCTCCAATCCCTGCATAAAAATTTCTAGAAGAAGAACCCATGATCGCTTTACTCTCAAACGGTTAAGTTTGGACGCGAGTTAGGCTCTGATACCAATTGTTAGAATAAGTGACCAACGCTAGAGGGGGGTGAATAGCGTTTGATCGTAGAAATCGCAGGAATAAAAAATTAAGAACGTGAAAGATAAAGAGCGTAGAAAGCGTAAAGGGAGCACACCAAGATTTACCCTAGTTCACCACAACTTGTGGCTAATCCAGCCTCCCGAGAGACTCTCTCGAGCTACACTACTTCCGTTAAGCTTACGGGTGCTTAACAAACCGTTAAAACCTGAGAACTCGAGTCCCACGAGCCTCAACAACACTTGCTCAGAGATACCGCACTCCAAGACTTCAACCCGAAGGAAAATACCTTTCCTTCATACAACCAAGGGAAACAAGCTTCCCTTAACGTGTATACGACACTAAGACACTCAAGAACAAGGCTCTCTTTTAGAGTAGATGTTGAGTAAACTATATACGCTCAAGAACAACTCAAACTTCACAAATTGGCTCTAGAAAGCTATGGAAAATAATGTTGTTTGGATGCAATGATAATATGAATATTGTGAAGTGAATTGATGTGTAAAGCAGACCCAAACACCCCTTTTTATAGTGCCAAAATAGGCTCCAACGGATCAAAACATTTAAGGGGTGATTGGCTTGATTTATGGGATTGAAAAAATTTGGGATCTGCAGGATATTGGCTTCCCAGCGATGTATGGACCTTACCCATCGCTGGTAGGCCAATTTTCCTTCAGTTTTGAAGCCAACGGTCACCTACCCATCGATGGGTACATGCTTCCCATCGCTGGGTGGGAGGTTGACTTCCAAACATGGAAAGAATCAACCTTAAATGACTTACAATGGTCATGCCTTCCCATCAATGGTTAAGCCTTCCCATCGCTGGGTTTCCATCGATGGGTAAAGCTTCCCATCGCTGGGTAAGGGCATTCTGCCTTGTGATAATGTTGGACCAAGGTTTTAACAGCGATGGGTAGAACCTCCCATCGCTGTTTGGCATGGTTCTGGAAGTTAGTTTGGCTAAGGGGCCGCTTACCCATCGATGGGATGTTCTTCCCATCGCTGGGTGGATGGTTAGCCAAAAACCTATGGTTTTTGCCTTAACCACGGCCTAGCCAACCGACCGAAAAATCCAAAGTTCTCCAAAATAAAAACCAAGTGTTTGAAACACTTATTTGATGTATTTGGCTAAGAAATCAAGTGAGTTACTTTAAAAACCACGTCATTTGAGTAAAAACCACGACTAGCCAAGTTTACGCCGTTTTGCGTGGTTTTTGTCAAACGACTAAAAGCGAAAGATGGTTTTCAAAGTGTTTTTGTTGGAGAACCGTTTAAACATTCCAAAGAGTGAAAGCAGATCATAGAATGATGAAAACCACTTGGTTGGTTTGGATGCCAAAAACCAAAGCCGAACGCTGGTTTCTGAAAGCCGAACACTGGATGGCTTGGTTTTTGGTTTGGGCGAACACCAAGTGTTTTTAATGACTTAAACAAGTTTGAAAAACATTTTTATGATGTAAGAAATGCAATGAGAGATTTTAGCCTAAAGAGCCAAGGTGTAAAGATTGAGTCGGTCTTGATCACAATAAAGACCGACTCAATACTATGACTAAGGTCTTCGTTTAGCTCTTGCTCTTATCTTCGTTCTTCGCCTTGTATATTCAATGTTCGACTTGATCACGGCGGTTTGGCATTATCAAAACCTGTTACAGAAACGAACACGGCTTTAGTACGAAAACGTGACAAGCCCGTGTTTCAACAGAAACGAGAAAGACAGATTGCATTTGTCGGGGCTAATTTTGGAGGAAGACAAAGAGAATGATCTAGCATTTGATGAGGAATTCCAGGAACAACTATCCATGTTCACGAAGCAATTAAAAAATGGATCCAAAAGAAGGGGAAAAATTCAAATCAAGATCGACACTCCAGAGGACCCCTGTTCAATGAATCTCGATTCAAAGATAGTAAACACTACATGATAGACAACAGCCATAAACCTACGGGACCACTATGTTTTGAGTGTGGAGGACATGGACATATGAAAATTGAATGTGCAAATAGCCTGAAGAAGAAAAGACAGGCCTTTTCCATCGCATGAAGTGATGACAAAACTGAAGAAGATGAAGGAAAAAAGGAGAGAAACTATGCCTTCAGCTCTCAGGTAGCAGATGACTGTGAATATAAACTTGCTGAAAAACGCATGGATTTGCAAGAAAAGTGGACATACTTGTTAGTGGTAAACAGAAGAAAAGTAACAGAGAAGAATAGGTTGATTCTAGATCTAGAAACTCGAAAACAAAGCTTAGAGAAAATGGAGGCTGAAAACCCGATTTATGTTTTGAATTGCAGAAGGTCAAAAATTACCTGAAGTGGATGAAGATAGCAGGGGCATATGTGCTTGATGATCAGGATGAAATCTTTAAAGTTCATTGGGATAAACAGGGGCTTGGGTACACTGGCAAAACTGATGTAAGCAGACTATGCAGAAAGGAGGAAGATTGCATCAAAGACAATAGCAGAAGGAACTACTTCTTACAAGTCACTCAGCACAAGAATAACTCAAGAACCCATCAGAATCCAAAAAGGAATCATAGAAGATATACTAATGTCTTCAGATGCTATCAATGTTTCTATTGCGTAAAGTGGGGCCATATCAGGAGACATTGTCAGAGTTATGGTTTCCAAACCAGGGTTTCCAAAAACCAGGGTTATGGTTGAAAACTCATGCGTCAGAGTTACTCCTGATCAGTGGTTGTTAGATAATGGGTGCTCACATCACATGACAGGTGATAAACAAAATCTGGCAGATATCAACCTAATTGAAAAGGGGAATGTCAGATTTGGTGGAGGAGCACATGGGAAGATTGTAGGTTATGGAATTCTGAACATCTCTGGGCTTCCACCAATCAAGAATGTGTGGCTGGTTCATCGTCTTCAAGGTCTGGAAGTCACTTTTACTTAGTAGAAATGTCGTGTAAAGGACAAAAATAAACAAATTGTGCTAGAAGGAGATAGAACAACTGACAATTGTTACAAAGCCACTCCAAATGTTCTGCATTTTCCTACAAGTCAACAAAATGCAAGGCTATGTCATTACACACTAGGTCACATAAACTCTAAGGATCT
Source organism: Cuscuta australis (assembly GCA_003260385.1). Classification (NCBI taxonomy): domain Eukaryota; kingdom Viridiplantae; phylum Streptophyta; class Magnoliopsida; order Solanales; family Convolvulaceae; genus Cuscuta; species Cuscuta australis. Next base: position 528,824 of record NQVE01000148.1, read on the forward strand.
AACAACTCTCTCAAACTCAGGAGCTATTCGTGGATTACCAAAAATAAAGAAATTTGAGAATGAGGTGTGTGGGCCATGTCAAAAGGGAAAGCAAACTCGAAAGAGTCACCAGTGAGAGTGTATCGATCCACAACTCTTCCACTTGAATTAGTGCATATTGATCTCTTTAGGCCCATGAAAACAGAGAGTATTAGAGGAAAAGGGTTCGTACTCATGGGGGTTGATGACTACACCAGATACTCCTTGGTAAGCTTTTTAAGGCAAAGGATGACACACTAGAGGAATTTGTTACATTATGCAACAAGGTTCAAAATGAAAAACAACTAAAGATAAAGAAATTCAACCGTGTGCATCGTGATAATGGTGGTGAATTTCAAAGCTTACCCTTCAGCAAATTCTATGACCAACAGGGAATTTAACACAAATTTTCAGCCCCAAAAACTCCACAACAGAATGGTATAGTTGAAAGAAAAAATAGACATGTCCAAGATATGGCACGAACTTTGATAAACACTCAAAACCTGACTCTGAATCTATTGGCCGAAGCTGTACACACAGCTTGCTACACTATAAACAGAGTGTATTTCAGAAGTGGCACCAAGGCTACACCTTATGAGTTATGGAGAGGCAGAACCCCAAATCTTTAACACTTTCATATTTTTGAGGTAAGACATTACGTTCTTCGAGACAGGGAACAGAAAGGAAAATTTGATGCCAAAAGTGATGAAGCTATATTTGTGGGATACTCACCAAACAACAAAGAATCAATTAATGTTGTAGTTGATGATCACGTTTAGAAAAAAAGCTACGATGATCCAGAGGTTGTTAAAACTTCATCAGAGGCTCTCACAGAATAAGAGGGGACAGAGTCCGAGATAAATCACAGCGATGAGGAGGACATCACAACGACTCAAGAAAAATCTTTAAGAGTACCCACACATATTCAGAAGAATCATCCACCAAAAAATGTTATACGGAATCCTAGGGAAGGCATCCAGACTCAGAAAAAGAAGATAGACTTTGTTGAAATGATAAATGGCTTCTACACATCATCTGTGGAACCAAAAAATGTAAATGAAGCACTCAATGAAAAACCATGGGTAGATGTTATGCAGGAGGAGCTAGAACATTTTGAGCGGAATAGTGTTTAGGAACTTATTCCAAAACCAGTATGCACTAATGTGATTGGTAAAAAATGGATTTTTCAAAACAAAACAGATTTCAATTTTTGGTTGATGCCTTCACAATGGTAGAAGCACAAAGAATTAAATGGCCTATTACAAATCAAGATCAAGTTAGATGAGGCATCATTAGTGGCCTAAAGGAAGCTGTTACGAGAGGTGATACAGATCAAGCAACTTCTAGACAGCGGATTGTCTTGTCTACTTCTGTTACTAGTGGAATGAGAAATATGTTTAAAAGCTGTCAAGATGAAATGGCAATTTGTAGGATGTATGGATATCCAGATATGTTCATTACTATTACATGTAATCCTCAATGGCCAGAGATTACAAGATTTATGACTAGAAGAATATGTAAGGCAGGAGACAAACCAGAGTTTGAGTCCAGAGTTTTCAAGATGGAATTAGATCATTTAGAGAAGGACTAAAAAAGGGAAAATTCTTTGGGTATGTAATTGGAGGTACTTCCCATTTTTATTTTTTTCTTTGTAAGCATGTAAGAAAAATAAATGTAGTGCATTGATTTCAATTTGTGACGGCATGAAATGTTTTTTAAAATTAATGTTTGATAATTTTGATCATGTGCATGTCTCTACACTGTTGAGTTTTAAAAAATAGGTTTGCCTCATGCACATATCTTAATATGGTTGAACCCAATGGATAAACTTCAAACAACACAACCTATTGATTGTGAGATATGTGCTGAGTTGCCTGATAAAAATAAGTACCCTCGATTATATGAGTCTTTAACTTGATTAATGATGCATGTTCCCTATGGCACAGATGATCCTAAATCACCTTGTAGGGATGAAGGCAAATGAAAGACATGTTTTCCAACGAAATTTGCTATGAAAACAACATTTTATGATAACGGTTACCTGGTATACAAAAGAAGAGATACAGGGATCACCACCAAGAAAAAGAACATTGAGTTGGATAACCCTTTTGTAGTGTCATATAACCAAGACCTTTTGATGAGGTATCAAGCCCACATCAATATTGAATATTACAAAAAAATCTAATTCTATCAAATATCTCTTTAAATATGTCAACAAAAGACCAGATAGAGTAACTCTTGTAGGAGGCCAATCAAAAGGTGACTCTGATACCTCTCTGCGTGCGAAGCTGCTTGAAGAATCTTTGCTTTTGAGATTATTGAAATTTCATCTTCTAGGACAAAAATTTGTCAACTTTAAAGACAAGGATGAAGTTAATAGACAAGTTGAGGAAGTCATTTTATGTTTAATAAAATTATATTGTAATTTTCCAAATTGTTTGTTTCCAATTTTTGAGTTAATTGTATTTGTTTAGATTTAATTCCAATAAATCTTAAATAAATATTGGAAACTCAAAAATGAAATTTATAAATTCTGGAAATATTATTTCTAGGTGAAATAAAGTTGTTCATAAATATATTGGAAAAAATAATATTAGTTAGTATTTAATTATATATATATTTCGGTATATATATATTACCGAGTAATATATATATATATATATATATATATATATATATATATATATATATATATATAATATATATATATATATATATATATATATATATATATATATATATATATAATATATATATATATAATATATATATATTATATAATATATATATAATATATATATATATATATATATATATATATATATTGAAAAATGGCTAATATCATTTTGGAAATTTATATCTCAGTAAAAAGTAAGTTGATTTTTCTAAATATTAAGTTTTATAATTTAATGTTTTTGAAAAATTATTTAAAATTGTCTTCGCAGTTATTGAGATATAATTAATATATTTGGGAAATAAATATTTATAAATTCTGGAAATTTATTTTTCAGATTTATAAATGTCTAAACTAGTTACGGGAAGTTGAAAATAAATTTTCATCATTTTTTAAAATTCATTTCTCATTTAAATGGATTTTTCAAAATAAAATTGGCAAAAGGGCATTTCTGTAATTCTGTATTTACTGGAGTTTTTTCTTCCATTTTTGACCCTTTCCGAAAGTCACATAATATGTTTAGAATGACTTCATAAAATTTCATAATTTTTGGACCACTTTATGAATTTTTATGAATTTTAGAAAATATTACCAACGAGGTATTTTTCTAGAATTGTCTGGGGCGAGCGCGGTTCGTCCGGTGTATGTATATCTCTATTGCCTGTGTGGATGTATGATATGCATGGTGGATGATACTCATATCACTAGTGGACTAGATGGATACACGGGGGAATTCTTCAGGAAAATCTGGGACATTGTGGGGTCACACATCCTAAAGGCTGCTCAAGAATTTTTCCTAGGCCCCTAAAGCTTTTTGGAGCCACACTCATTACACTGATTCCCAAATCCAATTCTCCCAAGTCCTTCAATGATTACCGCCATATTTCGTTGTCCACCTTTGTGAGCAAAATTCACAGTAAACTTGTTGCCAAAAGGCTTAAGGGATTGCTGTACAAACTTATCTCCCATGAACAAGGTGCATTCTAACAAGGAAAAGATATTTCTGACCAAATCATCCTTACCACTGAAATGCTGCACGCTTTAGACAGGAAAGTTAATGGTGGCTACCTCATTATTAAGGTGGATATGGCCAAAGCATTTGACAAGCTAAATTGGGAATATCTTGAAGGCATTCTCCTCAGCTTTGGGTTCGCCCCACATGTGGTTAATCTCCTTATGGCAAAACTGAAAGCCACCTCCTTTTCCGTTCTCATTAATGGGCAGCCATCTGGTTTCTTCCCTATGGAGAGGGGAATCAAGCAAGGAGATCCACTCTCTCTCATTCTCTACATCCTAGCTATGGAAGGAAGGAGGAGCCCAATCCGGGAACCCTATCAACATTTTGGTGAAAAAACACAAGCGCCAATCAGAGATTTGACAGTACCTCCAGACTTTCAGACTTCATCCACAAAAACCTTTTGGAATACCGTAAGAATACTCAGCAGACGGCCAATCTTCAGGCGTCTCTCACCCTAGGTCATGACACTTTTACTCTTTTCCATTCCTTTTACAATCAAACTTACTGTGTCTCTGTTGAAGGAAAGAGAAGTTGCATTATTTGGCTTGACTCTGATTTACTTAGTTGGTTAGTGGAATGCCTCTTAAAAATCTCTTTTGAACCATGTTGGGTTTTCTCAAGAAATACTGAGAAGAGGACTTTGAAAGTGGGTAGGGAATCTGATTTCATAAATATCTCTGAATCCAGAATGGAGGGCACTCGGTCAATCTCACTGCCAACAGGTAAGAACAACCTTTTGTTAAGGAAATTCATCTCCAACCTTCAATATTTCTGTAGTAGCAGCTCGGAGAAGCAGAACATTATTACCAAGCCATCCAAGGACCTTCAAACTGGGAATGAAGAGAACATCTGGTCTCCACTACACTCACGGCAGAACATCAGCACAACAGACCAGCAGAAATCTAGTGTCACTCCAAGGACTTCCCAGTTTGCAGACCAGCTAAACACCTGCTGAAACCTGTCTTTAGCAGAATCCAGGGATGACGCAACAAGTCAGGGAGAATGGCTCCCTAGTGTTCACAAGCCATACAACCTTGATATCTCTTTAACCACATCCTTGCTCTGTTGGGAAAGTGAAACCCCCAATTTTCCTAAACCTTTCGATGGTGAACTCCCGGGGCTATGTCGCTATGACCCTATGATTTTTGACCGAGACACTTGCTCAAAAAGTTTGCTTGAAATGGACATTGGGCCTCTATCACATGCTGAACTTTACAATGCTAACACTGACACACCCTTTTCCGCCAGGGAGGGATCACTTTCAGGGAAAGCACTAACACAGATAGCTCCAGGATTCCCGGCTTCTAGGGTAAGAGGAACTCAATCTGAACCTCCCCGCACACTTCAACTGGTGTCCCCAACAGCCCCTCCTCTTTTAACTCACTCCGGATTCTGGACACATGCCAAGACAGTGAGGAACCGCTAGTGGAACAATCTTTAAATGGAGATAGAGTCAATATTGACTTATTAAATTGCTTTTCTACATCTAGGTTGCTGAAGCTTAATGCCCTCGAGGATGTGGCCCCATATGGTGGAGAGCCAGCTGTTTATACTCACTCTGAAGGTGAGTCAACAACGTTGAATGACTCAAAGATTGAACCTTGTAGATTCAGCATCCCCAGCAGCTCCACAGTCTCAATGCCGTTCCCGAAATTAACCAAAGGAAAGCCAACTTCTTCACCGTCACATATGGTCACCAGGAGCAGGGCTAACAACTAGCTGAAGGAAGGAGAAAAGCTCCCATTAGGGGAGTTGACACCTCGGACGACGATGAAGAGTCCTTGTTTGATGGTATTCGTTCTGCCTGCAAAAGAAGCTGTCCAACCATTCGAACTAAGAAGACATGTGCACCTGCCCTGGTACCTCAAAGCCCCCAGCCGAAACTTACCAAAAATCAGAAAAAGAAGGTGAAGACGAAAATAAAAAAGGCTCGGGCAGCGGAGGCTCACATAGCTCTCAAAGCTAAAATCTCTGAGTTACATGACCACTTTGAAGAAGATTATGATTATGTAGATTTTCTGTAAATCTCTTCTTCTTTTGTAGTCTTTGTAGTCTTTATTTGGACGGCCCATTAGGGGTTAGATCCACAGTTCTTCCAGATTTGGGCTTTTTTCGGGTTAGGCCACCCTTCTTCTTTGTACTTTTCATTGTACTTTTCTTTTCCATTCAATAAAATTTGTTTTTCTATATATATATATATATATATATATATATATATATATATATATATATATATATATATATATATATATATATATATATATATATATATATATATATATATATATATATATATATATATATATATATATATATATATATATATATATATATTATATATATATATATATATATATATATATATATATATATATATATATATATATATATATATATATATATATATATATATATATAGGGAGCGTCTAAAATGACATCAGTTACATATACACCAGTTGTAAAAACGACGGTTTCTACCCCCCCTAACCCTCCCCTAAACCCCCAAGCCCAGCCCCACCCTTGCCCCCCACCCCAGCCCCCCCTCCCACCCCCCTCCCTACCCTGGCAGTACACTGCCTGGCACTGCCAGGGTAGGGAGGGGCGGGAGGGGGGCTGGGGTGGGGGGAAAGGGTGGGGCTAGGCTGGGGGGTTTAGGGGGAGGGTTAGAGAGGGTAGGAACTGTCATTTTTACAAACGGAGCACCGTAGGTACCCCAAACGAACTGGTGTAAGCAAATGACACCAGTAGCACTGGTGTCATTTTAGACTTACCGATATATATATATATATATATATAGTTTGGTTCCGGTGAGAAAGAGATCTAATGAAAGAAATAAGAATAAATATAAACCGTCCAATCTAATGAGTTATGAATCTTATATATGATGGAATTAAAATTGTTAATGCTTATCTAATCACACACCATGCATCCATTTAACCGATGCTTTCATGCTTCTAATCAATTGATATTTCTCACACTTTAGATCAAAAAATCAATACAAAGTGCTCCAAAATACAATAATGGTGCATCAGAACTCTCTATACAAGCAAATTACAATAACTATCACAAAAGCAAGTCAAACATGCATAAACCCACTCAATAATTTTTTCTGAAAATATTAAATTCATACATTTTAATTTCAAATCCTTCCCTTCCCACCACTTCACGACACAAATACCAAAATCAAGCAACAGAAAACACTTCAAATGCATCATGTAAAAGACCAATATGCTAATGAGGGCTATTATCCAAACACTCTTCCTGTATTCCAACACCCACCCCCAAAATGCAAAAAAAAAAACATAATTAAACATTTGACTAATAATCCACAACTTTTAAGCACCAACTACTCGATATTCCAAAATTAACAACATAAAACTCAACTTTGGTGCAGCATATTCCCCAAACGAAGATACTACACACACCCAAAACCCTACTCCAACACATGGAATCACTTAATCAATTTACAAAACCCCCAAAAATTCAAATTCACAACAAAATAAGTCTAAAGCATTACCTGTTTCGTCCGTCAATGTTAGCAGCGTGAAATTGTTACCCGCCACCTCTTTCTCCGTCGTTGCACTCTTCTCAGTTGCCATACCCACAAGACTTCAAATTGTAGAAGACAACTCCAAGAGCCCGTTTAATCGAGGTATGTACTTTGCCTCTGCACTTTCTACTCGAAAGTAGCACCAAATAAAGAATACACAGCGGGATTATAGAACAAGTGAGGAATACACAGCACCAAATAAGGAATACACCAAATAAGGAATACAAAGCAAAATAATGGAGTGCACTCCAGAAATTATCATAGTGCAAAAGAGTAAACAAAAAAAAGTAAAAAATCTAGAACTCCTTGACCATCCAGTTTGTGCTCTTGACAACATATAGCAAAATAATGGAGTGCACTCTAGAAATTTGCATAGTGCAAAAGATCGGTAAACAAAAAAAAGTAAAAATAAAAAAAAAACTCATAAATGCATTACCCCGCATTCATAATGCAATCCCACCAAAACACGTAGAAAGTGAATTAGCCCCATCTGATGCCAAAATGTCATAACCCCATTCATCTTTTTCAAGTGAATTCAGTACAGAGTCAAAATTGAAGTCAAACAAATGATCAACGAAAAGGAGAAGACCGAGCTTGACTTCAATGCGATCATCTAGAACTCTAGAATGAACCAGAGACTCCAAATCGACCAAAACCTTGGGAATGCGCGGTGAGGTCTCGACTTGAGATTCAGCCGATAAAACCCTTCTCTTTCTCAATTAAGAATGAGATCCGGGTAAAAGAAACATCATTGAGAATGACTGCTTTAAATGGATCAATTTCAAACCTTGAGAATGGCGGCTTTAAAGCGCTCCCCTACTTTATTTCAATTTCTAAATATAATCGTTCTAATTCGTTCCCAATCTAAGTGAAATTGAAAACAATACTTGGTGGTGGATGTTCTCCACCATCCCTCTATTCAAATTCGTGGCAGAAGTGTCATGTTCCCAACTCGAGTCCATCGCAGTAGCGTTGGTGGTTTCCACCACCGAAGCTTTGAGCAAGAAAGGTGGAGATGGGGACTTGATTTTAGGAAAGAAATTACTCCACAATAAATATGGAATGAGAGAGAGACGGATAAAATGTAAAAACCCAATCATACCCCTCCCCTGCTCGCACCCCAAAATAAGACATACTCCCCTCCCTATGTTCTTTTAAACCTTTCCAATTTTGACATTTAGCAAAAATAAAGAAAGTGTAATTTTGGTTAAATTTCCAATTTTGCCCCTGATGTGATGAGTAAAAGTAAAATCTGATAGTTTGGTTATTAGTGAAAAAGTATGATGTGATAGGTAGGGTATGAAAAAGTAAGGGTAAAAGTGCAGTGGTTTTTAATAGAAAGTAGAAGTATTTTAAGGAATTTAAAAAAAACGAAAGGGGAAGAGTTTAGTGGAACGGAGGGAGTAGATTTTATTAGATCTAACGATTCCTAATAATTCTTATTTCTTTCATTAGATTTCTTTCTCACCGGAACCTATATATATATATATATATATATATATATATATATATATATATATATATATATATATATATATATATATATATATATATATATATATATATATAATGGGAAAGAAATTTATTTAACGGATAAACGGAAGGGTTACATCAGCCGTAATGGCTCCCTTAACAAAGGGGGGTAGAGTTGTGAAAGAGATACAAGATGAAATAAAATTGTTGTTGTTGCTCCATCTTGCTAAAGTATGTGCTCCCAAATTGCCCTCTCTAAAAATGTGTCGAATTGAGGTGCCAGGTTATTAGGACGCGTTAGAAAGACGGTTCCAAAGTTCATGGTTTAGACCCGGGTTTTTGTTTTTAAGGATGCCTTTTACTGTGGTCTCCGAGTCGGTGTGGGCCCAAATTTTGTCGAAGAAGTATTTCACCCAGATGATGCCAAGTAATAAGCCCAATGCTTCTCCTTCCAGAATTGTTGGTGCGCTTAGTTTCCATGTGCTTGCTGCAATAAAATTTCCTCATTCGCAGCGAAGTATTGAGCCGCTAATCTTTCTATTGTTGAGGAAGGAGATGTCTGTTGAGAGATGAAGGTAGCCTACCGGTGGTGCTATCCATCTGTGGATTTTGGGATATCGAGAGGGTGGTTGAATGAGCAGAATTTCTTGCGGGAGCCTCCAGGATGCGTACTTCTGTAATTTTTTTGGAGCTTTGCATAGAATCCAGGTTTGAAGTTGTCCAACGCACTCCTCTATTATCTTTCGGTTGCTCCATATTGAATTGTTGTGAATCCTTCTATTTCTTTCTTTCCAGATGTTGAATAGAATGATGTCGGGAAGGATGCCTTTTAGCCAGTCGAAGAGATTATTTGTTTTGAAGTTCGTCCACCAGAGTTGAAGGTAAGCATTAGTTCCGTGGGTGGGTTGCCATGGTATTTTGAAAATCCATTCAAAATATTTCCAAATATCTCTCAAGTAAGTGCACTGGATTAGTGTGTGTATGTTGAGTCCTCGTTGTTGTAGCAAAGCTGACACATTGAGGGGAGGGAGTTTCTGCCAAATTTGGTGAGGGTGGAAGGGAATGGGAGTAGGTTGAGGTATAGCCTCCATTGAAAGAAAGCCACTTTAGGGATTTGCTTTGAGCTCCAAGTGATCTGTAATGGAAGGATTATTTCCCCTTCCTCTTGTTGCTGAATAATATTGAAAGCTTCCTTGAAGCTTAGGTCTTGGATGGGTTGAGTAGTCCACTGCAAGTATTCCTCTGTATCTGCAAAAAAGTGGTTAGTAGAAATAGGATGTATAGAACAAATTCTTTTCCATATTGTGGAATCAATGATTTGGGGGTGGAAATTGTTCTCTCTAGGATATCTAGCTCTCATGAATTTACTCCACAGAGTGTCATTGGCATGGAATGTCCACCAAAGTTTGAGGCTGAAGGCCTCCTGCATATTGCTCAAAGACCTGACCCCCAGACCCCCTTTATCTTCTGAAACACAGATTTTGTCCCAGGAAGCCCAGTGATAGTTGTCACTGGTTTTGTTGTCTCCCCAAAGGAAAGCACACATTTTTTTGTTGAGAAGGTTCAGGACAGATTTAGGGGTTTTGTTGATGGTTATAGTGTGTAGGGGGATGGAGTTAAGAACATGTTTGATGAGGATTAGCCTTCCACTATGAGAGAGTTGTCTTCTGTACCACCCCTTAAGTTTTTTGTCAAAGTGTTCAATGAGGTCCTTAGAGTAAGGGCTCCTGTTGATCCCTCTGAAAATTTGAATTCTTAGGTACTTGAAAGGTAGTTGGCCCTTGTGCATGCCAAGAATGTTTGAGTACCTGATTAATTTGATGGGAGGAGTTTTGGGAGGGGGGTAGAAACTGCTTTTGTCCAGATTGATCCTTTGCCCTGAAATTTCCTCATAAGAGTTTAGAAATTTCCTAAACTTGTGTAGGTTAGAGGAGTCTCCATTAAGGAATATGATGAGATCATCAGCAAAGGCTAGGTGGGAGATACGAAGAAAGTGCCTTCCCATTCTGAATTACTAGATGTAGTTACTGTTCATGAGGGTATTTAGTGTTCTGGTGAAGCCTTCAGAGGCTATGATGAAGAGAAGAGGGGATAATGGGTCTCTCTGTTTGAGTCCTCTGGTGGGGGAGAAGGGTTTAGTGGATTTACCATTAATGTTGATGGCAATTTTGGTGTTGGAGACAATATTGTTGATGAGCATAATGAACTTGGGGCTGAATCCAAAAGCCTCCAAAATATCCTTTAGGTATTTCCAAGAGACTCTATCAAAAGCCTTAGACATGTCAAGTTTAATTGCTAGATTTCCTCCTCTACATTTGGTTGACAGTCCATGAAACATTTCTTGAGTAATCAGAATCTGATCTTGGATAATCCTGCCCTTAACAAAACTCCCTTATTCAGGACTGATGATTTTGGGAAGGATAGTGGAGAGTCTATTGACCAGGATCTTGGAGAAGGTTTTGCTGACAATGTTGGAAAGGCAGATGGGTCTGTAGTCTGAGAAGTTTGAGGCATTGTCTTTTATAGGGATGATAATGAGGTTGGAGGTAAGGAGGGGTTTGGGGGGAGTAATGCCTAGGAAGAATTCCTGACAAGCTTTCCAAACATCTTCTTTAATAATATCCCAACATATTCTAAAAAAATGGCCTGTGAAACCATCTGGTCCAGGGGAGCTGTCTGGATTGAGGCCCCATACAGCTTCTTTCACCTCTTCCAGTGAAGGGAGGGAGGTAAGGAGGTTGTTCTCCTCAGGGGTTAGGATTGGAGGGATGTTGGACATGAAATCATTGTGGATATGAGTAGGTTCAGCAGTGAATAAGTTATGAAAGAAGTGAAGGGCTTCATCAGAGATGTCCTTCCACGAGGTACGCGAGGAATTGTCCCTCCCTTTGATGCTTGTAATGGACTGTTGCATTCTTCTGTGTTTCACAAAAGCATGGAAAAATTTGGTGTTGAGGTCCCCTTCTTTTACCCATTTTAGGTTAGCCTTCTGTTTCCAGAAGGAGTATTCCCTTACCAGAAACTTATTCAAATCTGATCTAGCTTGCTGTAAGAGGATGTTGTTGCCATCAGAGGGGTCTAAGGAAAAGGTGTTTTTTACTTCTGCAAGAAGATTTTCATGGAGTTCTATGTCTTTGAAAATGTTCCCAAAGGTGGATTTGTTCCAATGTTTCAGGACAGTTCTGATAGAATTAAGTTTATTGGACAACCCCCTCATTCCCCCACCTTCATAAGGCCCCCAATTTTGAAGAATTAAGGGAAAAAAGGTTATGTGGGAGGACCAGCAGTTAAGGAATTTGAAGGGAGATGGCCCAGTGAAGTTGGAAGATTGGATTTTAAGCAAGATGGGGGAGTGATCACTGTTACCTCTAGGTAGATGAAAGGAATTGATCTGAAGGTTGAGGTCCTGGATAGTGGAGTTGTAGAAAATTCTGTCTATCCTCCTCCATATTTTACCAAGACTTCTGTTCCTAAACTAAGTATAAGGAGATCCAGAGAAGGGGTCAATCAGACCCACAGAGTTTATGCAGTGATCAAAGTCATTAGTACTAGCAATGCATGGGGAGCTTCTTCCTTTATGATGGCTAATGGAGCTTATGGCATTAAAGTCACCTCCCATGATCCGAGGGCAGTGAATGGAGTCTGAGAGATGGGTAATGGAACTCCAGAGTTCCCTTCTTTCTTCCTTGGTATGAAGTCCATAAATAACTGAGATTATGCAGAGAGTGTTGAGGGGGGAGGAGGAGAAATGGAGGGTCCCCATCTAGGAAGAGGTATGGGTCTGAGCATTGGGGTCAATGGTGAAGTAATCTGATTTCCAGAAAGCCCAAATTTTATTATTACAGAAGGGTTTAGAGAAATCAAATCCAAGGCTTATTTGTTAATTGGAAATATGGATGGGGTTGCTTTTAGGTTCCATAATGGCTAAAAAGTTTATGTTGGAGTCTTTGATGAGAATAGATAGCCTTGGAAGGTTTTTGGCTATCTCTCTGATATTCCAAAAAAGCATATTCATTGAGAGAGAGGGCTGAAAAAATTGTATGAAGAGGATTTCTCTTGTAATCTGGATGATCTTCTAACACTTGGATTATTTCTTTTGCTTTTTGCAGGGAAAAAAGAGTGTTCATCTTCTGAGTAATAAGCAAGTTCATGCAAAGGTTTCTTTGAAGGGATAAGATCATCCAGGACTGGAGGAGCTTCAGAGGTTTGCATTTCCTTGAGAATGTGCTCATCTCTTCCTTCAACTAGAAGGCAGAAGAGATTAGAGAAGACTTATTGGTGGAACCTAATTTCAAATGCTGATTGTTCCAAGTCTGTGTTAAGGGTTGAGAGGTTTGGGGAAGGCTTCATAGAAGGAATATCTGTGAGGGATTCAAGTTTGGAGTCTGAAATAAGATTGCTAGGGTTTAAAAATTCAGGGTTTGAGGGAGTAAAATTCTGAGGGGGGGATAAAGGTGTAGCACTTGGTGGGAGAGGGATAGCTGGGATGGGGTTGGTTTCTTGGGTTAAGCAGGTAAGTGGGTTGAGGGGCTCAGAAGAAGGTTTGTCTGTTTGGGTAGGAGATAAAGTGGGAGGGTCAGAGTTTGAGGGGACAGTAGGTTCAGGCCCAGTGGCAACAGGTAATTTGGCTTTATATGTTTGCTTTGGTTTTGCAGGTGGGGCAATGGATGAAGGAATCAGAGGTTGCGGTTGGGAAGCTTTTGGAAGTTTGTTGTTTGGCATGCTGGGTTCTCCCATTGAAGGTTTTGTGAAAAATTTGCAAGTAGTGTCATGTCTATCTATCCCCCTACATATCTTGCAATAGTTGGGGAGATTTTCAAATTCAACCTGCAGTAAAATGGGTTGGTCCCCATTTTTGACAAAGAATTGGTTTTGAATGCTTTCGGACAGGTCCATTTCAACACAAAATCTTGCAACAGATGGTCTGTTGAAGATTTCAGTGGTGGCATCCATTTTGATTGGCTTACCAAAGATGTTTGCAATAGAAAAAAGGGCCCTTTTGTCATGGAAATGGATAGGAAGATTAGCCACAGAAATCCATACTAGGGAGAAATCTGGAATCCACTTGGTAACATGCATTGATGCCCCTTGCACATTCCAGTCCTTCTTAAGGAAAAGCCTCTGGAAGTCTTTCTCTGAGGCGAAGTTGAAGAGGACATGATGTTGATGAAGGAGGGTGACAGAAAAGTCAACAAAACCAATCTTCTCAAGCCAGTGCCTGATGACTGCCGGGGGGGTCTTTTGGCAAAAAAACTGCCTACCAAGGCAAATTGAAACCTGACAGCAAGGTTTTGGACTTCACCTGGGGAGAAGGTAATACAAGGGAGTCCTTTGAACTTCTCAATGGGTTTGATGGGGATGGCAGGTTGTGGGGAGGAAACAACATCTCTGAAATTCTTAGGTGCTGGAGAAGAAGATGAGGGTAGGAGGAACGTGTTGAGCTTGCCTACGGTAGGAGCAGGAGGCTCAACTGCCGTCGCCGGAGAGCCGGTGGACATGGACACGCCGGAGAGCTATATACACACACACACACACACACACACACACACACACACATATATTTCCTAATGAAGAGGAAGTGACTAACGCTGTGTGGGATCTCAGCCCAGACAGTGCAGCAGGACCTGATGGTTACAATGGCTACTTCTTCAGACAATGTTGGAATATTGTTGGGAAAAATATTATAGTTTTTGATGATGATTTATTTAGAATGTAATAGGGACTTTAGGTCTCCCCCAATATTCAATGTAATTTTTCTTTTTAGAAATATTGTTAAAACCAAGTTCTTGAGTTTTCCAATAAAACTGTGATATTTCTTTAAGCGTTTTGATGCCTGAAGACTTGATCAAATTCAGTGATATGAAAATTGGATATCTTAATCGGAAGTGTCAGAGACAAGTAAGGATTTCTCAATCAGATAAAAATCCTCAGATCCGGAAGACTACATAAGAACCGGATGTCTCGCTACAACCCGCTGAAGGCTAAGTCATTCAAATCGGAAGACTAGCGCGGATCTCCTTCTCACCCGGAAGTGTGAAAAAGACTCATCCGGATTTGTCAGCTAAGAATCGGAAGACTCACCGAAGACCGGAAGTCTCAGAAAGCGGACAAGTGAGAAAAGGCTTAGAAAATCATCTAAGTCCTGAATGAAGAAATTCTACCCGTGGCAAGGAAAAATCAATCTCTTGATTTTCAACGGCTAGATTGAAGATAATTAGGCTGATTCAAGAACAAATTACTCGAAGACAAAGTCTGGGTCTCTAAAATCAAAGAGCTTGCTCAGAATTCCTAAACAATCACTAGAAGACAAACAGAGTAAAGTGCTACAGTCTTGAATTCTTGAACAAAAACTAGAAGACGGATTTTGTGCAAAAAGGAATCCTTTCTCAACAATTGGGTAAGTCCAAACACCCACTTCAACGAAGAATCTTCAAATCACAATCTTCATTCAAAATTGAAGCCAGCAAATGCAACGGATAGTCTATTATGATTCAACGGATAGATTATCCAATCCAGCTATAAATAGCATCCTTGGAAGACTGAAGAGAATATGATGAGATACGCTGATAAAACAACACAACGAAGCAATCACTAAAGCTATCTCATTCACAGTTAGCCCAAAAAGCTTGATAAAGAGAGATTTCTAAACTCCTTATCCAGAAGCAAACTTCTCCTTCTTCCAAAAAGCTATAGTGTAAACACTTGAAGGTTTCCTTGCCTCAAGCACCACACCACGTTGAAGGATATTACTTTTGATCAAACTTATTGATTAAAAGGGGGTAGGTCAACTCTCTTACAAGTTGATCTTGCAAGTCCTATTGTTCGGATCTTGCAGTTGTTGAAGAAGCTTGACCTTCGAAGGAACAACAAAGCCAGCACGAGTGCAGTAGCAACATTAGTCTTGTGAAGATATACCGTGCAGAAATTCACACAAGTGTAACTGTTGGTTCATTATTCAACAACCAACTACATAGTGGATTTTGAGGACGTAGAAGGATTAACCCACCTTCGAACCTCGTTAAAGTTTGCGTGTCTCTCTCTCTTATCTTTATTCTTACTTGCAATTATATTAACTGTGAAAACTAACCTATCCATATTAATTACTGCTCACTCCACCCACCAAATTCCGCACACAATCTAAAGTTCACAAGGACTCTAGATTAACACTCATTTTCTCGTTTTCAAAAGAAACGAAAAAAATTTTAAACTTGTAACAAAGTCTATTCACCCCCCCCCCTTCTAGACTTTGTATTTCACCACTTTGGGACCACCAATTGGTATCAGAGCGGTCTTCTCACTATCTACATTTAGGTTAACGAGAAGCGATCAAAATGGTGAACAATATGGATCACGGTTTGCCCAAGTTTTCTCTTCTAGGTTATGATGATTGGAAGATCATGATGGAAGCACACCTTTACGCTCTACATGATTGCATGTGGATGGTGCTTGAGGATGGACCCTTGAAAATCCAAATGGAGAATCCTGAGAGGAATCCAGCAACTCCAGACGTAGTCCAGTACATTCCAAAGCCCAAGGAAAAATGGGATGACAGAGATTGCAAAAAGCACAATCTGGATAACGTCGCCAAAGCAGCCATCTTCAAGACACTTGACCCCATCACCTTCTCCAAAATTAAGCACCTCAAGACTGCCATGGAGATATGGGAAGGTCTTGGGAAGCTATGTGAGGGTTCAGAGGACTTGAGAAAGCAGAAGATAGAAGTCCTGCTTGAGAAGTTCAAAGGCTTCAAAATGCTTCCCGGAGAATCATTTGATATGCTGGATGAAAGATTCCACAAAATCTTGAATGATCTTGCATCACTTAACCACGTTCTTTCTCCCAAAGAAAAGAATGTAAGGTTGCTGAGATCTCTTCCAACTGAGTGGTACACCAAAGCCACAACCATGGAAGAAGGAAGAAATCTGGAGAACTACACTGTTCAAGGTCTTCTTGATGAGCTCAGAACCTATGAGCATGAGCTGAAGAAGAAGAAGGAAGAACAAGTTACTCCCTTCCCCACGGCACTGATGACAACTCCAAGAGTCCCATCAAGTGAAGGGACATGCCCAAGGAACTGTGACACACCCTCCTCCAGCCAGCCGTCAAGTTCAAAAATGGAGAACTACGATGAGGAATTTGCCATGATGGTCAAGCAATTCCGGAAGTTCAAAAAGTTCTTCAAGAAAGCTGACTCAGTCAGAAGGCCATCCAAGGGAAAGCCACAGGTAAGTGACTCTCCTCCTGAATCTTATTTGTGTTACAATTGCAGGAAGCCCGGCCACTGGAAGTCAGCGTGCCCGTACCCAAAAGTGGAGAAGTACGGAGAAAGAGAAAGGAATGAGAAGAAAAAGAAGGCAATGATTGTTGCTGAAAGTGACGAGTCATCCAGCTCAAGCTCGGATGAAGAAGCTCTCGTCTGCATGGAGCGCAGAGCTAAAAAGTCCAACCATGAGGATAGGTGGACCATGTCAGAAGATGACACTCTCTGCCTAATGGCCAAAGATGATGCTAATCAAGAGGTAACCTCACAAACCTCCTGCTCATCTTCTTATGAAAGCATACCAACTTCTGAAAATCTTTTTGACCAGTTCAAAAAGATGATGAAAGACTTTGAGGAGATAAATCTCAAACATTCTTCCTTAACAGAGGAGAACAAACTATTGAGTGAAGAGAATCTCAAGTTGACTGAAGGTCGGAAAAGTCAACTGAATGAGATCACTCAACTCAAGACAGAAAATGAATCTCTCTCTGAAAAGGTGAAATCCCTTAACAAAGAACTAGGGACTCTTAAGTCAAAAGAGGCAGTGGATAAGCTTCTTGAAACGACCAAACATAAGGGTCGTGAAGGACTTGGGTTTGACTCCTCTAGCTCTAAAAGGAAAGGGAAAACAACTTTCATCCCTCCTAAACCTACTGCTAAACCAAATAAGCAGAAAGGGAAGGAAAAGGAAAAATCAACAGAAGTTTCCAAAAAAGTAGTCCCTCCTAAGAACTATAGGAAGCTGGACAAACCTCAAAGAGGAAATAATTTCAGAAGAAAACCTTTTAACCCCCATTATACACGAGGCTATACCCATTATGGGGTAGACAGGAGTTTTCCAAGAAATTCTGAGTGGAGAACTATGCCAAGATATAGTCACCCTCCACCTCAGAAGCTATTTGTGCCACCTAAGTATGCTCATAACCGACACAGGACACACTATGCACTACCTAGACAAAATCATATGTCTTATCAACCTAGGTTTGCTAGGAGGAAACAGGAAATAACACCTCCTGCACGTAGGAAGTTTTATGCCTATAACTATGATTACAATCCCAACAAGTTTAGAGCTGCAAGGAAGATTCTCTGCAACTTCAAACTTGATGTAGGGACACACACCATTAACTACTCCGGACCCAAACTTAATTGGGTACCAAAATCTTCCTCCTCCTAATGCAGGAAGCCACTAAGTACCCAGGTGTCTGGTACTTAGACAGTGGCTGTTCAAGACACATGACGGGTGATGCGAGCCTTTTGAGCAATCTAATTCCCTATGATGGTCCAAGAGTTACTTTTGGAGGAAGCAATGATTTCGGCCTTACTAAAGGGCTAGGAAATCTGGTGTACAAGGGACTAACCATCCAAGCTGTATCTTATGTTAAAGGGCTCAATTACAACCTTCTTAGCATAAGTCAGTTTTGTGATAAAGGTTACTCCTTGGAATTCTGCAAGGACATGGCATCTCTTAAGAACATATCCACTAATGAAGTCATTCTCACTGGGAAGAGAATCAGGAAAATCTATGAAGTAATGTGGGATAATGTCAAGGAAGCATGTCTAATCAGCAAAGGTGACACTAACCTTCTATGGCTTTGGCATAAGAGGTTGAGTCATCTCAACTTCAAAACTCTCAACAAGTTGTCCAAAGAAGGGTTAGTAGAAGGTCTTCCCAAAGCTGTATTCAGAAAGGAAAGTATTTGTGATGCTTGCCAAAAAGGAAAGCAAGTCAAGTCCACCTTCAAGGCAAAATTGGCACCCTCAACTACAAGGATATTAAGTCTTATTCACATGGACTTATTTGGCCCTGTTACACCAATAAGTCTGAGTGGAAAGAAATATGTCCTTGTGGTAGTTGATGATTACTCAAGATACACGTGGACAATCTTCCTCAACGGCAAGAAGGAGACCTAAGGGAAACTCACCAACTGCATGAAGCTAATTCAAAACCAAGCAAGTCAGACCATTCAGAAGATCAGATCTGACAAACGCACAGAACTCTTGAATGAAATCATCATTCACTAGTGCGAAGAAAACGGAATTCTTCATCAGACATCTGCAGCAAGAACACCTCATTAGAATGGTGTAGCTGAAAGAAGGAACAGAACTCTGAAGGAAGCAGTGAGAACCATGCTAGCAGAAGCTTCCTTACCAAAGAGGTTCTGGGTTGAAGCAGTTAACACAGCCTGCTACACTCAAAATAGGAGTATGATTTATAAAAGGCACAACAAAACTCCCTATGAACTGTGGAATGGGAGAAAGCCTAATATATCATATTTCCATATTTTTGGGAGCAAGTGCTTTGTGTTAAACAACGGGAAGAATCATCTGAACACTTTTGATGAGAAATCAGATGAGGCCATCTTCCTAGGATATTCCATGGTAAGCAAGGCGTTCAGAGTCTTCAACAAAAGAACCATGATCACTGAAGAGTCAATACATGTAATTTTTGATGAAAAACATGTGATTGACAAACCATCAAAACATGATCATGAGGTTCTGGATTTATCAGACAAGGATGAAGAAGTCAATAAAGAAGATAGAATGAAGCCCACGGAATTCATTCCATTCAGAAGTCTGCCTCTGAAGATTTCACAGAGAAATCCGGATTCAGACGGTGCTGAGCCCTCCGGAAATTTTGGCCAGCCTTCCAATATTCCGGATATCTTAAACGGCGACAATTCCGGAAATGGCGACCCAGTGCTAATCCATCCGGAAACACCAACAACTTCTGTTCTTCAACCAGAAGCTGAACTAGATCAACCAGTCAATCCCAATCAACACAATCTTCGTTGGTTAAGGGATCATCCTTCTCAACAGATCATTGGAGATATTCAATCTGGTGTTCGCACAAGGAGTGCCCAACAGAATCTAGAAGCTAAGCTTGCCTGTTTCATCTCACAAGTAGAACCAAAGAATATTGAAGAAGCTCTAGCTAATTCTGATTGGATCAATGCAATGCAAGAAGAACTCAACCAGACCTACTCATCAACATGTCATTGGGACAAAGTGGGTCTTCCGGAACAAGATGGATGAAAACGGCGTTGTTGTCAGAAACAAGGCCCGGTTAGTTGCTAAAGGATATTGTCAAGAAGAAGGTATAGATTTTGATGAAACCTTCGCTCCAGTTGCTAGACTTGAAGCTATAAGGATGTTTCTAGCCTTTGCTACTCACAAGGACTTCAAAGTCTATCAAATGGATGTCAAAAGCGCATTTCTCAACGGAAACCTAGAGGAAGAAGTGTATGTAGAACAGCCTCCAGGTTTTGAGTTACACACTAAGGGAGATCAGGTGTATAGACTTAAGAAGGCGCTATATGGACTCAAACAAGCACCAAGAGCTTGGTATGATACATTGTCTCAATTTCTTATAGACAATGGATTTACCAAAGGAGTAATTGACAAGACATTATTCAAGCTACGAGATGGAGAAGATCTCCTATTAGTTCAGATCTATGTGGACGATATCATATTTGGCTCAACGAAGGAAGATCTATGCACCAAGTTTTCAACTCTCATGCAAGGAAAATTTGAGATGAGCATGATGGGGGAACTCAACTACTTCCTTGGCCTTCAAATCAAACAGAGAAGTGAAGGCACTCTCATCAATCAAGCAAAATATACAAGGGATCTTATCAAGAAGTTCAAAGTTGATCAGAAGTCATCCGTTTCTGTCCCCATGAGCACATCCACCAAACTTGATATGGATGTAGATGGAAAGGATGTAGATCAAACTCTCTACAGAGGGATTGTCGGATCTCTACTCTACCTTACTGCAAGCCGTCCGGATATCTCATATGCAGTAGGTGTTTGTGCCAGATTCCAGTCAAAGCCAAAGGAAAGCCATCTGATAGCAGCTAAAAGGATTCTCAGATACCTCAAAGGAACTCAGAACATGGGTTTGTGGTATGGTAAGAGCAATTCATCTGAGTTAGTGGGATACTCAGATTCTGACTTTGCCGGATGCAAAGTTGACCGGAAAAGTACATCTGGTACTTGTCAATTCATTGGTAGAAATCTTGTTTCTTGGTTCAGTAAGAAACAAAACTCCATTTCTACATCTATAGCAGAAGCTGAGTACATTGCAGCTGGTAGTTGTTGTGCTCAAGTTTTGTGGCTAAAACAACAACTACTGGACTATGGAGTCAAAACAAAGGAAGTGACAATATTTTGTGACAATCAAAGTGCCATAGCCATCTCTCAAAACCCAGTGCATCATTCTCGCACTAAGCACATTAATGTCAAGCATCACTTCATCAGAGATCATGTGGAAAAGAAAGATATCAAAATTGAGTATATCTCAACTGAAGAACAACTGGCGGATATCTTCACCAAACCACTAAGTGAAGCCAAGTTTTCCGATTTGCTTCACAAAATTGGTCTAATTCAATTAGACTGAATGAAGTGCACGTGGCAGTTCACTTTTCACGTCTGTCAAAATGATGGGTGGGAACGTGGCCTTGGGAACAGTATCGCCACTCCGCATAAATCGCCCACATTAAAACAAAATCGCCACTATTCAGATCTCAACCGCCCACTCAAAAAAAAATTCTTCGTCATCTTCTTCGCGAAAAATTCTCAAAAAACCTGCAAGAACCCTAAGCCTTTATTTCTCAAATTTTCACCCAAATTTCTGAGAAAATGAAGGTTGTCGGTGCAAATGTCCACTTTCAGAAGTTAGAAGCCAAGTGCTCATCTCCAACATTCTCCCAAAATTATCTGCAGATGATAGCCGCTCAAGAACTCTCCGAATTTCTTCAAATGGAGATTCGTCTCAAATTCGAGGAAGAAGTTCTTGAATTATACAGAAATGGAGAAATCAAATCTGCTCAGTCAAAGAAAAATCCACAGAGGACATTTCCAGTCATCAAGTCCACTGTTGGAGGCTCAAAGGTGAAGCTTTCGCAGAAGAAATTGGGAAGAAAGCTTCGCCTTCCCAATTCTGGAGTTGAAGTTGGGAAATTTCCAGTCAAAAATCTGGACTGGAACATCATTGGAATTTCTGGGCGAACTCCTTCTGGCCCAGCAAAGAAAGCAGATCTGAACAACGATTACAAGTTGATTTTGGAACTGGTCATCGCCTGCCTCGAATGTGGGAGTGGAGGTCATGCCGATGACATCACCCAGGAGAGAGCCTTCATCATCAACGCTCTCATTACCAAAACTAAGGTAAACTGGGCTGCACACTTTTTCAATTCCATCTCAAAGCATTTGGGAAAGCCCAACCAGAAATATCTTTGTCAAGGACTATACCTTGGACATATCTTGGAGTCTATGGGTATTGCTTCTAAAGGAAAGAAGTATGGAGAAAGATACTGGCTATACTACTTATCCTCCAAAGGAGAAAACAGAGCCAGTGCTAGTACCACTGCAGAAGATAGCTCATCAGATAATGTCCTACTCATCCATATGGCAAAGACTGCCAAAAGAAAGCAAGTGGTGTCCCCCTCTCCCTCCATTGAAGCACCACAGAATCTTGCCTTGGTATGTTTGGAAGAAGAAGAAGAAGTCTCTGACCATGGAGAACTTCAAAGGAAGAAGAAGAGAAAGATCAACTCTTCATCAACATCCAAAGATGTCGATTCGGATGAGTTGAAGGAGAAGGAAACTGCTGAGGAAACCAGAGCCCTCAACAATTTGAAGAAGAAATCCCTCCAGTCCAACGCCTTCCAACCTCATCTCAGCCTCATACAGATGATGCTGACAACAAATTCTGGCAGCTCTACTATAATTGGAGAGCTTGGAAAGTTGGAAATTCAGAAGAGCAACTGTTGGATTGGGACCAAGAGCTGAAGAGTGAAAAGATTATCAAGAAATGCCTAGGACTACCAGTCAACCACTGCTGTGAAGACATCTTGGATGACTACTGGGTATGGCAAAGCAACAATGAGGATCTGCATCTGGAACACTTGGCCACTACACCAGTTTCAGACTTTGAAGCAGATGATGAAGATACTGCAGTCTACAAGCCAGTCTTCTCAAAAGCCACAGAAGATCAAATGGCTCCCACTTCTGAAGAAATAGCTGTTTTGGAAACAACAGCTGAGGATTTCCCTATCTTTACGGAAACCTCACCTGCGTTCGAAATGGTTCTGCCTGAAACTGTTCAAGAGAAGGCAGCCTCTCCCCCACAAGAGCAGAACCAGGAAGCAACTGAAGAAGAAGAATTTCAGCGACTGATCCAATCTCAAGTGCTCGAGATCCTCACAACTCCTTGTGAGATCTCCAATCAGACACAACTTGAGATTCTGGAAAAGTCAGCAGAAATTCCGGAACAGTCAGCTATTCCAGAAATTATAGAGAAAGAAGTAGAAGTCCAAAGGCACTCTGGAAAAGCTGAGAAGGAATCTCAGATGGCAGAAGAGGAGGTCTCTCAAACTTCAATAGCCATTTTTGAAGAACCAAATGAAGCTCAAGATAGTGACTCACTCTCAAGATACATATCAAATTTTGCACTTGATGAAGCAGAAGGAGAATCTGAGAGGACACTAAAGATCACTGATGAAGAAGATGCGCAAGAAGATGCTGAATCTCTTCCTTAGCAACTCTTTCAAAGGACATCATCTCCTCATCAGGTAACTAATTTTCACTTCCATAGCTCTTCCATTCCTACTCTTCCGGATGAGATACCGGAAACCTGGACAAAGAAGGTCCAAGGGCTGATTGAGTCAGCCCTAGCATCTCAACATGCCTCCTTTAGGCAAGAGATAGAGCTAATGGAAGCCAAACACACTGAGCTGATAGAGAAATCTGAAGAGAAACACAACGCTGATCTCAAGGAGATAAGTAAATCAGTAGAAAAGACTCTAGAGATCATCTCTCTATTGAATAAAACTGTGAGCAATACGATGGAAATATACACCTCTGACAGTCAACTGCAATTCAATGAATTCAACAAAGTCAAGGAGCAAATAGCAAATGTCACAATTGGTCTGCAAAAACAGATGTCCCTTCTCCAAATGGACATCAGATCAGCCCTAGCTATAGCTTCAGCAAATCAGGTAGTAACCAAAGACTACTTGAAGGTGATCATTGACAATCAAAAGGAAGCATACAAGCTGTTCAGACTTATTGGTGCACATTCTGGGAACCGCAAGATGGAAGTAATTCTCCAACAACACAGTCCATCTCCAATACCATAGCTCCCTATTGCAGTCAACGAAGGAGAAGCATCTTATGTCCCTTCTCATCTGCACATGACTAATCTGATCCTTGAAGCACAGCAAAGAAATCCGGAAAACTCAGCACAGCACCTATCCAGCTCAGGACTGGATGGAACAGAATTTATAGGTGCAGTTGCTGACCACTTCTCAGATGCTGCTCAAACAGAGGAAAGGCGTGAAAACTTAAGGCGCATCAAAGAACTGTGTGGGAACATGCAGGGCATCAGTGAAGTTGCCGGATCTTCAAAACGCAAAAGGAACTGAAGGTTCTTTTCATCAAACCAGGGGGAAAGTATGTGAAAACATTTGTTTTGATGAAAACACCTCCTTGTTTAAACATTGCTTGATTGGTTTAAACATTGCTTAAGTATGCCTTAATTGCGCTTATTATGCTTGATTATGCTTATCTCAAGTATGATTTTGTCTTAATTATTTTTCTGAAGCGCATACATTCAGGGGGAATGTAATTCAGGGGGAACTTACCTAGTTTTGGCTAACAATTATTTTTGGCAATGAATTATTGATAAGCTCAAAGCAATGGAAGACGGATATCTCAGTTTTGGTACTAAAATTGGAAATCTCCGATTCAGGTACCTTACAAAATCTGCCTTCTTAAACTAAGCTTTAGTCCTTAATTCATTTCCAACCAGCTCTAAAAGTACTGGTCCCTAGGATGTTTAAAAATGTACAGGACTTTGGAAAAATAGTACCTCTTTTCTTTTAAATATTCATATTTGTTTTGGTACTACCTCGTCCTAAGTAGAAATTAGAACTATAGGGAATGAAAAATGATAGTCTTATTTTTTTGGGCCTTGAGAACCCAATAGGAATAATTTCCCTTTAGTAGATAGCTTTCTTTTCTTTTTGGGCCACTCTTTTGGGCTTAGCCAAACCAGAACAGTTACGTTTCTCAAACCAATCGAAACTGATTTTCTAATTAAAACAGTTTCAATTCCTTGGTAACTGGTAAAAGATTCCTTCTACTTTTCAACTTCTTGGAAGTTGAAACTCCTTTACTCTCACCGTTCCAACTACCCACTTAATGGAACCCGTGAAACTCCTCCTCCCCTATTTAAATTAAGATATCTCAATCCACTTTCATCACAAACAACTCTCCCAATATGAAAAGTCTTCAAACTCACTGTCTAAGGAATACACCAAGAAAAATATCCTCAATGGAGAAACTTTTCTTTCTTACCCTCATAGACGGCAATGGAAGAAGCCTACTGAGAAGAAAACACTTTTAAGGTCTATGGTGAGAATCCCGGCAGTAGAGAAGGTCTATGGTGGAAATCTCGTATTTTTTAGTATTAGACCATACACCTTCTCTGGAACAACATTCTCTCTATCTTTTTTTGAGAGATGTGTTGCTTCCAAGATCTTGAATATCCACTTTGGATATTAAAGATCTATCAAACGCAACGCCAACTGCTCAGCCAAGCAGAATCTGCTGAAGCTGAAAACAGTCAAGGCGGAAGAAATCACAAAATCTCAAGACAAAAACTTGGTTTAGGAATTATTGTAATTTGAATTGTATTTGTTTAAGAGTTTTTGTTAACAAGCTGTATGTTATGAGAAACTAAAAGAAAGTTACAAAATTAGTTCTCAGTACAGCGACCGGAACTCTTAAACACTTGGTTGTCATCATCAAAAAGGGGGAAATTGTTGGGAAAAATATTATAGATTTTGATGATGATTTATTTAGAATGTAATAGGGACTTTAGGTCTCCCCCAATATTCAATGTAATTTTTCTTTTTAGAAATATTGTTAAAACCAAGTTCTTGAATTTTCCAATAAAACTGTGATATTTCTTTAAGCGTTTTGATGCCTGAAGACTTGATCAAATTCAGTGATATGAAAATTGGATATCTTAATCGGAAGTGTCAGAGACAAGTAAGGATTTCTCAATCAGATAAAAATCCTCAGATCCGGAAGACTACATAAGAACCGGATGTCTCGCTACAACCCGCTGAAGGCTAAGTCATTCAAATCGGAAGACTAGCGCGGATCTCCTTCTCACCCGGAAGTGTGAAAAAGACTCATCCGGATTTGTCAGCTAAGAATCGGAAGACTCACCGAAGACCGGAAGTCTCAGAAAGCGGACAAGTGAGAAAAGGCTTAGAAAATCATCTAAGTCCTGAATGAAGAAATTCTACCCGTGGCAAGGAAAAATCAATCTCTTGATTTTCAACGGCTAGATTGAAGATAATTAGGCTGATTCAAGAACAAATTACTCGAAGACAAAGTCTGGGTCTCTAAAATCAAAGAGCCTGCTCAGAATTCCTAAACAATCACTAGAAGACAAACAGAGTAAAGTGCTACAGTCTTGAATTCTTGAACAAAAACTAGAAGACGGATTTTGTGCAAAAAGGAATCCTTTCTCAACAATTGGGTAAGTCCAAACACCCACTTCAACGAAGAATCTTCAAATCACAATCTTCATTCAAAATTGAAGCCAGCAAATGCAACGGATAGTCTATTATGATTCAACGGATAGATTATCCAATCCAGCTATAAATAGCATCCTTGGAAGACTGAAGAGAATATGATGAGATACGCTGATAAAACAACACAACGAAGCAATCACTAAAGCTATCTCATTCACAGTTAGCCCAAAAAGCTTGATAAAGAGAGATTTCTAAACTCCTTATCCAGAAGCAAACTTCTCCTTCTTCCAAAAAGCTATAGTGTAAACACTTGAAGGTTTCCTTGCCTCAAGCACCACACCACGTTGAAGGATATTACTTTTGATCAAACTTATTGATTAAAAGGGGGTAGGTCAACTCTCTTACAAGTTGATCTTGCAAGTCCTATTGTTCGGATCTTGCAGTTGTTGAAGAAGCTTGACCTTCAAAGGAACAACAAAGCCAGCACGAGTGCAGTAGCAACATTAGTCTTGTGAAGATATACCGTGCAGAAATTCACACAAGTGTAACTGTTGGTTCATTATTCAACAACCAACTACATAGTGGATTTTGAGGACGTAGAAGGATTAACCCACCTTCGAACCTCGTTAAACTTTGCGTGTCTCTCTCTCTTATCTTTATTCTTACTTGCAATTATATTAACTGTGAAAACTAACCTATCCATATTAATTACTGCTCACTCCACCCACCAAATTCCGCACACAATCTAAAGTTCACAAGGACTCTAGATTAACACTCATTTTCTCGTTTTCAAAAGAAACGAAAAAGATTTTAAACTTGTAACAAAGTCTATTCACCCCCCCCCCCCTCTAGACTTTGTATTTCACCACTTTGGGACCACCAAATATCATCAAGTTGGATGTCATCCTAGCTTGCCAAGAATTTTTCCTTAGAATTCCAGTTCCTAGATCCTTTGGGAGTACTTTCATAACTTTGATCCCCAAATCAGAAGATCCTAAATGTTTTGGGGATTACAGACCTATATCTCTTTCAACATTTATGAGCAAAATCATAAGTAAGATCCTAGAATCTAGACTTTCAGTCCTTCTGCCTAAGTGCATATTGGAGGAACAGACAGGTTTTCAAAAAAACAAAAGTGTAGATGAGCAGATACTTCTGACAGAAGAAATGGTCCATTTGATTGACAAAAACACAAGGGGAGATAACTGTATTGTCAAACTAGACATGGCAAAAGCATTTGACAAGGTGGAATGGGAATATCTTCAAGCTATTCTGGATCTAATGAGATTTAATGAAAGGTCACAACAGCTTCTAATGGCCAACTTGAAAGGTGCACACCTATCAATATTGATCAATGGAACACCTGCTGGTTTTTTCCCAATGAAAAGGGGAGTGAAACAAGGTGACCCACTATCTCCCTTGTTATTCCTACTTAGTAGTGAGGGGTTTTCCAGGATAATCAACTTTCACATGAAGAACCACTACCTAGGCTCTAGGCTCTTTCAACACTGGGAACTTACCTTTGGTAAGCCATCTAGCCTTTGCAGATGACTTGGTGGTTTTTGTTAATGGAGATTCTAAAAACCTTCTTAAATTCAGAAGAATTTTAGAAGACTATCAAAAGGATCTGGGAAGAAGGTAAACCTGGACAAGAGTTGCTTTTATACTGGCAAAAAGGTGAGCCAAGGAAAAATAAGCACTATGGAAAGGAATCTGGGGATGCCTCATGAGACTCTTCCATTCATCTACCTTGGAGCTATCATGACCAAAGGGAAACTCAAACAACATCACTGTTCCAAATTACTAGCTCACTTTGATAAATACTTGGACAGTTGGTACAGTAAAACCCTAAACCCTATGGGAAGACTAATTTTAATTAAACATGTGCTCTCATCAATTCCTCTTCACATAATGGCTGTTCACTGCATCCCTAAGTCCATTAAGAAGATGCTGGAGAGGAAAATGGCCAATTTCTTGTGGGGAAATAAACAAGGAAATTCGAAACATCACTGGAGTAAATGGAGCAAGTTATGTGCTCCTACAGAGGAAGGAGGGCTGGGAATCAGGAGTCTTGAGGATACCCAAGAAGCATATTCAATTAAACTTTGGTGGAAGGTTCAGACTGATGAAACCCTATGGGCTAAATACATGAGAGCCAGGTATATGAAGCTGAATTCCATCCAAGAAAGAATCCATGACTCACCAGTTTGGAAAAGGATTTGCAGGGTAAATATCACAGCCTCAACTCAGACCAACTTAAATGGAGATCAGATTTCTTGAAAAGATGGTGATTTCATACTCAAGAAAGCATATAACATATGCAGGGATAGTAAGCCATCACAAATCACCTACTCATTCTGCTCGAATAAGAATGAAGTCCCAAAAGTAAAATTTTTCCTATGGAGAGCTACTAACTCTTATCTTCCTTTTGCTATGGAATTGAAAAAATTAGGTTTTCAACTGGCCACCGAATGTCCCATTTGCAAGTGTAATGAAGACACCAAAGACCATGTTCTCTTCCAATGCCCTTGGAGCCAAAGTATTTGGCAATTCTTCTCTCAAGCAGTAGATGGTCCTAATCCTAGAAACCATCTAAATTTCAATCAAAATATTATGGAATGGAACCTCTCTCACAGAAGATCATCCCTAAAAGGTCAATTGAGAAGTATTCTTCCGGGGATAATATCTTGGCACATATGGAAAGAATTCAATAGAAGCAGATTTGAAAATGAAGCACCCAACTCGCAGAGAGTTAGAAAAGGAACATTCAACACTATTCACACTTGGAGTTGGGGGAAGAGAAACAAAAGATGGATGGTTTTGGATGAAAGCCTTGCTAACCTTGGATTCACCTTGTTTTTCCAATCGGGAAGGAATCTACATCACAAGGAAGCTGAACGGCGAGGAATGCGGAGCATATTAAGCAGGCCAGGTGAAGAAGTCGAAGCTATTGAAAATCTTTGGTGAAGAAGACGATGTTTCTGAAGAAGATGAAGATGTTGGGAGAAGTATTATGATGGGATTCTTCCATGAACTTTTCTTTTATTAGTTATGATGTTTTAATTAGTATAGGCTCTCTGATTTCTTCTTCCTCTTGTATTTTGTTTTTACTTTCGGGGCATTGGTTTAGTCCTCCTCAAACGTGTACATCTCTGTCTTTTTAATAAAATTGGTAAGGCCGGCCTGGACCTTGCCCCACCGATTTTGGTGGTTATCTTCCGGGTTTATATATATATATATATATATATATATATATATATATATATATATATATATATATATATATATATATATATATATATATATATATATATATATATATATATATATATATATATATATATATATATATATGGGATGGCACATGTTTATGGTATATCGTTCTTATATTCTAAGTTAGATATTATGTTTTCCTTAAATTTAGATAAAAACAATTGAGTAACAAACATTTGTTCGACCCTGTGCGTGGCACGGGTCAAAATACTAATAATGATAAAATGGAGGAACGTACATTAAAAAGTAATAAAAAATGAAACTTACTCCCTCCGTCCCAATTTAGATTGTCTGTTTCGGTTTATAATATTTGACTGATGTTATTTTCAAATCATTTTATATAAAAAATGATGTAGCTAGAATTAAAAAATAAAAATTATATATTCAAAAACTACATTAAAAGATCTACAAAACTAGTGGTGACATGACTATATTATTGTATCTAATGACTAATGAAAATAGGAAAAATATTTGAATAAAGTTTGACCATATGGATAATAAACAGACAATTTAATTTAATTTAATTTAAGATAGATGAAGTACAAATTTGCCATCTTTTGTCACAAGTATCTCTAAAACATGTAAAACGGATGCTTGGAGAATGGATCAGTATCATATGCTGAAACGGATGCTTGGAGAATGGATCAGTATCATAAGCATGTATCAGTTTGTTGGCCTTTGTCTCTTCATTCGATCCACATATATTGCTGTATGCTCTCAACACGATATGTCTGTAGAACAAATTAATTCAATCAAACCGGATATTACAAATGCAGTTTAGGGCTATCCTCCGTAAACTACTAGACTACTACTATCTTCATCCCATAAACCTTTTTTCACTTTAGAAAAGGCCAAATAGGTTCAGTGACGCTAGTATTCTCTCCATTTTCAAAACGTTGCACCCCGATTCTCAAAACGTTCCACCCCGATTCTCATTGATCATTTTCTGATCCTTTTCCAGCGACGAGGGGCATTGAGGCCTAATCTATAAGCCATAGGGACACTCGTCCTCATTTCGTGTTTCTTGTTTACTTTTGGTTTTCTTTCTTTTCTTAACTCTTTTTTATCTCTTTGTTTCTTTTCGCTGAAAATATTTTTAAATTTCTTTTCAATCGTTTATAATTTTATTAAAAATTCAAAGTTCTCTGTATTTGAAAAAAATTAAAAAATTTAACATATAGTCCATCTATCTCAAATTTAAACATTTTCATTTTTTATTTACTAGAATAATTTTTTTGGTAAATTCAAAAAGAAAATTGTCAAGGAACCAATTCAACTAAAAGCTCAAGCTTGTGATTGTGGCCTAGGAACAGTTATTTATATTCTAACACGCCCCCTCACGTGCATGCGTAGTCTTGTTCGAGCCTTGCACGTGAAACCTTAATTTTTTTAAACTGGGTGGCACTGAGTTTCGAACCCGTGACCTCTTAGTCAACGAGGCTCTGATACCATGTCAAAGAACCAATTCAACCAAAAGCTCAAGCTTGTGGTTGTGGCCCAGGAACAATTATTTATATTCTAACAAAAATCCTAAATAAAAAAATTAAGGAAATACGAAATGAA
The DNA here is from genome assembly GCA_003260385.1 of Cuscuta australis. Taxonomy (NCBI): domain Eukaryota; kingdom Viridiplantae; phylum Streptophyta; class Magnoliopsida; order Solanales; family Convolvulaceae; genus Cuscuta; species Cuscuta australis. The sequence goes on from NQVE01000148.1 coordinate 560,201, forward strand.
AAAACTTGAAACATGCAAAAAAGAGTCTTATACAACAATAAAATTTACAGAACACCTAAAAAAGTTCTTATTAGAATTAGGATACCCAAAAAGGATATTCATTTTTATTTTATTTCTTATTTTATTCCTCATTTTTTCAAATTCTTAAAAAAAGTTATTACTTTTTTATTTTGAAAAACAAAAAATGAAAATTGTTAATTTCAGACGTACAGATGCATTATATGTTATTTTTTTTATACAAAAATATTTTTAAATTTTAAGAACATTATTAAAAAATTTAAAATACATTTAAAAAACCTTGCTCTAAAAGAAAAAAATACATAAAAAAAAGGGGGGAAAACAAACAAATACATGAAAATAATAAGAAATAAGCACTAATGTCCCATTTGGTTTGGAAAATGGAAAAAGATTTACAGTTCCATTCATAACCATATATTACGAAAACGTTTTGTGAAATGCCCATATACAATGCCACATTAGCACAGTGCGAACTTCTATTTTGGGGATGAAAACATTAAGCTCATATTTTGGTACCATTTCTATGTTTAATTTTACCCCTATTTAGAGTAATTTCTTTTGGAAAATAGGCACTAATGCCTCCTTCTTCACCAAAAAAATGGTCAGAAAATCATATGGGTGCAACGTTTTGAAACCACAAGTATTTTAAAAATAAGTTTTAAAAACAAGGGGTATTGGTACCTATTTTTCAAACCACTAGAGGTATTGATGCTATTTGGCCCTTCGGAGAAAAATAGGACTATAATTAAATAATGTATAGTGTTAGTGTTATTTTTTCAATTTTGTGTTATTTTAATTTATTGTATGGTAGCATGTGATATGAAATCACCCTAAATGGAGTAAAACATAAAGAAAGTACTAAAATAAAATTCGCATTGTAATAGTATGACACTATACATGTGCGTTTTACTATACCTTTTGGTAATATACATGGTTTTGATTGGTAATGTAAATACATTTTAACTCCTATTTTGGGAATAAAAATATGGAACTCCTATTTTGGTATATTTTCAATGTTTTACTCATACTTTATTCTTTTTTCCCTTTTGTGAATTCATATTTAGCCCAAATATTAAATGTTTGAGTAAAATAATTGTTTCCCCTTCAATATGTTTGCAATATATGCCTACAACTGGTCGTACGGTGTTTCCCGTACATCCGAGACGAGTACTCATTTACAAGTAACTGAATACTCATTTTCGAGCAACTTAATGCTCATTTTCGAGCAACTAAAGACTTATTTTTCTAAAATTCAGTTATGCTCGAAAATTAGGATTCAGTTATTTGAATATAAGTATTCAGTTACTCGAAAATGAATAGTCATACAAATGTACATTTCTGGATCGATTTAATTTTTGGATCCACCACTGCATCCATCTAAATGAAAACATGCACATTATTTCTGGATTCGCCACTACGTCCATCTAAATGATGGGTCTACATGAACTTTATAAATGAACGTACTCAAAAATCAAAGAAGAAGCTAAGCAAAGTTGAATGCACGACCGAAACTCCATAATTGCTTCTAAATGAAGAAACGGATCCATAAAGCAAAGCATATATGGATAATGAGAGTTGGACTTCAACTTGAGAATGTTGAAATCCTATTTTTTTCAAGAACTAAGATGAATGCAAAAGAAAATGTTTTGCTTTATTTGAAGAAAGAGATGAGGATGAGTGATTGATTGAGAAATATTTTCCTACTCCCTCTATACCGAAATGAATATAATTTTTTTCTCACATCTCGATAATTTTTACTTATTTGTATATTTTTTTTAGTTATTTGATAAAATAAAATATTTTTATCACGTTTTATTTTGTAGAGCTTTTGACTTAGTTTTTCAATATATAATTTTTATAATTTATTCATGTACTAATTTATAAATAAAAAGATTTTCGAAGACGATTGGTTTACCTCGTAACTCCTAATTTGTAATTCAAATTGAGGAGAGAGTATAAGAATATTAGTGGGTGCCAAAATAATGAGAGTTCAAGATTTGGTCAACTATTCATTTTTGTCAAATATGCAAGTGTCTTTTATTTTTTCAATAATGTCATTCAACTCTCTAAAATGTTCAAAAGTGCTACTTAAGTATTATGTTTTATCATAAGTGCCACTCTGTTTTTTAGTTTCCATAATGCCATTAAACTCTCTAATATTTTTAAAATACCACTTAATGTCTTAACTTTTCTTTTTTAAATTTCTCTAGAAAAATAAAATTAGTTTATTTTTCTAAAAGTGAACAATTATAGATGGTGAAATTTGTTTACATAAGATTGAAGTATTCATGTCACATATTAACTTATAAGAAAGATAACAAATAAAATAAGAAATATTTTAGTAATGCAGATTAAAAAATGCGTACTTTTTCTTTTTGGGTACTTTTTCTTATTGAAATTAGATTAGATCATATTAGATCATACAAGATTAGATTAGATTATATGAGAAACAACTTTAAATATAACTACATTAAGATCAGGTTATGTCAAAACTTCTTCTAATCAGATGAGAACTATTTAGATTAGAGGAAGAGAACATGACCTTAAGAAGAAGTGTCTACGTACTATTTGTAAATTGTAACCAAGAAGCAAGATGGAGGATCTTCTCATGTTTTTGTAGGTAATTTGTGGATATGGTGTTTTCTACTGTCAAATGTTATGTTCTTTCTTGTGTATATGTCAAGTTTTGAATTTTACAGTGCATTATTTTCATTCTTAATCTCAAATTAATTAAAAGATATGTGGTATATTAATTAGAAATTAAAAATACTAATATTATATTTCGAAAAGGTTTTATAAAATATATTTAATAAAATTATTTTTGAATCAATATCTAATATAAATTTTATTTAGTGAGTGGTTAAAATTTGTCAACTCTATCTTCTGACTCCCTCTGTCCGAATTTAATTTTCTATTTTCTTATATACATGTGTGTTTGGATAAAAATTTCCTCCTTTCATTAAAAAATACCAGCAATCCACCTACTTCAACATAGTCAACCTTCCTGTAAGGAGAGAAAATAATTACAAATCACCCTAAATAGGACTAAAACATAGAGAAAAGTACCAAAATAGAACTTTTATGTTTTTTCTGAAATAGGACTTTGCACTCTGGTAATGTGGCATTGTGCATGTGCACATTACTATACTTTTTTGGTAATGTACATGATCGTTTTAGTAATGTAAGTCCTATTTCAAAAATAAAAATATGAAAGTCCAATTTTGGTATATTTTTAATGTTTTAATCCTACTTTGGTCTTTCTCCCAAGAAGAATCAAAATGTTAAATCAAGATAGAGATTTGAAAATAAGTGATACTTCTTCACTTTATTATTTCATCAAACAATCAATGAAAATGTAAAATGAAAAAAATACTTTAGTTTGAACTTGTAAATACTAACTCAAAGACCTTATTTTAAGTCACAATGCAAATTTTTTTATTTGGAAATTAAATAACATAATGGATTTTGTTGTACTCTACTCGAATAATTTGTCTTAGTATAAAATTTCAAGGATTTAATAATGGAAAAAATACTAAAAAATATAGGAGCAAAACATGAAGAAATTACAAAAATAAGAGTTTAATGTTTTTATCCCCAAAATATGAATTACAATGTAAATAATGTCAATATATAATGTCAAAAAAACATTGTGATCTTATTTTGGGATAAGAGTTATGTTTGGGATTAAAGTATGTAACTCTTATTTTGGGATAAAAGTCATGATCCAGTATCACAATGTCATAATATAAACTCTTATTTTTGGAATAAAAATATGAAACTTCCATGCATTTTGGATAGGAGTTATATTTTATTTCTATTTGTACAAAGTTCATATTTGCGTACCGGTAATTTCCTGCTCAATAACATCTGCATTCATCTCGCAAGTTATATTGCTCTGCACCCAAACACAACATGTTTTTGAGGAAGAGAATTTGACTACAAAGTTGAAGATAAACTTTTTGAACAAACTTTTAAATAAAGTAAAAAACTTGACTCATTATTGTTTGATAAATAAGATGAACAAGAGGAACAAATCATTGTATGTACCTCAACCTTGTGAATGCACAAGAATCTAGCAGGTCTACTTAAACACAGAACCAACCTAATTTTCTCTTAACCTATGAAGGTGATGTCTTCCTTATTGAGAATGACGAGCCACACACCTACCTTGAGGCTATTAGATTCCCTGAGGCTGAGGGATGGTGTCAAGAAATAAATCTGAAATTAAATCAATGTACACTCACCAAATTTAGACTTTGGTTTAAGCACTCGAAATGGTTAAACGCATTCGGTGGAAGTGGGTCTTCAAGAAGATTGGTAGCAAAAGATTATGAACTATGAATGGAAAGGCATACCTTTAGAGCACGATTGGTAGCAAAATGTTATTTATAAACTCAAGGAATAGACTATGATGAAATCTTTTCTCCTGTCGCGATAAATAGATTTATTCAGATCTTATTGGCTATTACCGCATACTATGATTATGAAACTTGGCATATAGACGTCAAAATAACTTTTCTTAATGGAATCACCTTGAGGATGTGTACATGACATAACCTTAAGGGTTTTGTATTCTTGAAAAGTATACTAAAGTACGCAAGTTGCAATATTTTTAATCTATGGATTGAATCAAGCCGTGTAGAGTTGGAATATTCGTTTTCACAAAACTATAATTAGTTATGGATTTGAGTGAAACAATGACTAGTCTTGCGCATACAGAAAGACTATTGGCATCGATGTAGTCTTCCATGCATTATTTGTCGATGACATACTACTCATGTTAAAGCCTAGTTGAATAAGAAATTCTCTATGAAAAACTTTCATTGGGAGAAGCTAGCTATGCTCTTTGCATTGGGATCTATAGAGATAGATCTAGAAAGTTGATGGATTTGAGTTAAAGTGCATACATATATAAAATCCTTGGTCGATTCAAAATGACTAATTTTAAAAGAGGAAATCTACCTATAGTCCAAATGATTAGTCTTTTAAAGACTCGATGCCCTTTGATACAAGAGGACAAGCTAGAAACACATGCAACATTATGCTTCACTTATTGGATCAATAATGATTGATATGATATGTACTTGACTCGACGCCGCCTTTCCTCTAAGCGTTACGAACAGATACCAATCCAATCCTACCAAAAGTCATTGCACGACAGTGAAGAACATCCTTAAAAAACCATGAAGAACTTCGAATTCCTTCTTGATATACGAGGGTGAATAAGAGTTTAGAATAATCTGTTACTAATGCCATGATGTATCTTTCTTCGCCATTCAGACAATAAAAATATTTCACCATAGATTTGAAGAGCTATAAGCAAGATACTATTGCAGATTCAACTACAGAAACAAATACATCATGACAGTTTCTGAAGTTGTTTGGATGAAGATTTTCTCTATACAACTTAGAGTGGTTCCTAGTATCAAGAACCATATACAGTTGTATTATTAGGCGGTCCCAAAGGCTAAAAAACCACGATCTCACTATCAAGCTAAACACATTGTCAGACCTTATCACATAATACGTGAAATCGTAGATCGTGGAGACGTCGAGATTTGCAAAATAGAAATAGATTATAATTTAGAAAATCCACTCACCAAGATTTTGGGAAGGCCTAAACACGAGTGTCACCCTATGTCCATGGGTATTCGGGAAATGCATAGTTGGCCTTAGTACTAATGAGAGATTGTTGAGTTTGTGAGCCCTAGAGGGTAATCTATTTTTATATATTTGAATATTTATCAAGAATAAAAAGTTCAAAAGATGATTTATGCATTTCGTGTATCTAAACGTAGTTTTAGCCCAAAACATAGTGCTTTTATAGCATATATTAGAACTACGATGTTCTGATTATTAGACTATTATATTTATATAGGCTATGCTTAAAATATCCTTAGTCGCATATATATGATAATATGAACTTTATAATATATTAAGATTAATATGTATGGTCGAGACAAGATAGTTGCATCTCATAGGCTATAGATATTGAGATACCTTAGTCTATACATAGGTACATAAATGGGATATGGTACTAGATTGACCCGCCATATATGAGAATATTACATTAGTATTATTTTAATGTGTTAGTAGTATTCTCATTGGACCATTGATATTACTATAATTTGACTTAAAGTCATTATGATATTTGACATGCATACTTTGTTCTATTACTAATCACATCTGAAATACTAGTAGACATATAGTTCTACTATAAGTATGTATTTAAACATATGTAAAGATATGCATGGCATAAAAAGAAGTTTTCCATACTATTGTACGGAAATGCAATATTTTCGAGCTCACTGATTGATGTGATTTTAGAAGCACATCACCTTGTCCATATAAATTAATTTCTCCCTTTTTCCCAAATATTTTACACTTTATGCAAAACAAATTGAAGCAAATTTTCAATTTTTTCAATTTATTTTATTTAAAAATTGGTATAGAAATTAAAAAATAAAACATAGTTAATTTGAGACGTACAAATGCAATATAAGTACAAACGTATTTGAGCCAGGCATGAGCTGAAAAAATCACGAGAAGGAATTTTGAGAATATTTTCTTGCTCATCTCAAATAATATTATATATTCTAGTAATATTCAAGAAAGAATTTAATTTCTTCTTAGAACGTCGATCACAAAACAAGTTAAAGGAAAAAAACGAAATTTCCCCCCCATTTTTGCACTACTAATATATAATCCACTAACCCTCACTAATTTTCATATAAATTAAAATTTAAAAAATTCTAAAGATGAGAAAAGACTTTAGGTGGAGTAGAGCATATATAGGAGAAATTGACACAATAATAGAGTAAATTATATAGAGGAATGAATGATGAGTATGTAGATTATCTAGTAGTATAGTATACATATATATAAGAAATATTTGGATAAAATAGTACTAAAAACATTAGTCATTTTTCAATGTAGGACTTAAATTTTTTTCATTCTCCAAATAAAACTTAATAATGTCTTGAAAAAGGAATTATGTCCAGTGATCGTGAATATTTACTTGAATAAAGACTAAAAGTATAATTTGACATTAACATTATGTCTAGTGACGTGTTCTGATACTCCATCCGTCCTAAAACTTTCTTCCTAGGGCACTATTCCAACTTCACGGGAATTTATATTTATTTCTGTTTTTTCATGGCCTATATGATAAAATAAAATATTCTTGTCACCACTTGTTTTGTTGAACTTTTGATGTAGTTTTTAAATATGTATGTTTTATTTTTTATTTCTATACCAATATTTAAATAAAATAGATTGAAAAAACTTGGGATTTTTCTTCGTTTTGCGCAACGGGAAGAAAGTTTTAGGACGGAGGGAGTATTGGTTAAGCGGATAACACAAAAATAATGAGTATGATTGTGGGCTAGGATTTCGACAAAAGACCACATTTGTAGACTATGTTTGTAGTAAAAAGCGACTGTAATTCACAAACGACGCAAACAGAACATCCTTAAAAATTGTGTATGACAAAAAAAATATATTATCATTGTTAAATTACACTTTTAGCCCTCAAATTAACACCAACATGATAGAAGATCAAAAAAAGGACTATTTGTGGAAAGATACACATAAAAGAAGGACCACTGGGGTAATATTAGAGAATAGAGGACTAAATAGGAAAACCCCCATGTTATAAAAGACTAATTATGGAATTTATTCATAAAAATATATGATGTTATTTAGGAAAAGTTATTGTTTTAGTGTTATTTAAGTAAATTCATTCGTATATAAATATGAGAAATTTACCTAAATAAGACTAAATCATAATGACTTTCCCAATATAGGACCATATGTTTTTATTTCTCAATGTAGGACCTTTAGTCATTAATAAGTAGTCATTATTCAACTAAATGTCCATCATTACTGGACATTATTCCTTCCACTTGGTCATTATTAAATCCTATATAGGGAATAAAAAAGTTTTAGTCCTACATTAGGAAAGTCATTATGTTTTAGTCTTATTTAGTGCAAATTTCACTATAAATATACCTTGTAGGATGGAGTGAAGATGCCGATGCCGAATTTGGCATTAGTGACGTTCGCTTGCATAACTAAAGGAATGGCACCAAGATGGGTGAAAAGATCGGCGATTAAAGAAGGGGAATGCTTAATGATTTTGATCATGTCGACGTCAAGCGTGGCGTTGACCAACGACACAGCTTTGCCGGCAATGGCCCCGCCGCCACTGGTGGGTTCCACGACGGCCAGCAGATTTCCGTCGTGGCGGATCGTCATGTTCAAGGAGTCATACTTGAAGGTGTAGACGCTTTTGTTGCGGACCTTAACGGTGACGTCCATCTTGAAAGTCAAGGTGGGGGGGAAAAGGTCCTTATTCACGTCTCTGATGTGGTGGTCGACAACGGTGAACTCCGGGTCGGTGGGCCACAAGAGCCACGCCAAAAAGCCGATGATCAATACGATGGCGGCGCAGGGGGCAATTATGTTGAGGCAGACCGCCCTCTTCCGCTGCTTCGGGTCCATCTCCTTATATTTCTGAATCGAGAAGGACGGGAACGACCACGATGTTCTTTTGTGTGTGTGGGAAGAGGAGGAGGAGGAGGACATGATGAATGTGTCTGTCTATGTCTTGTGATTATTATGTATTTGATATACACACACTTGCACTGCTTACTAGCTACTACCCGGCCGCAGCTGTGCGTGCTCTGTATTGTTTGTGTGTGTGGATAAATGGGATGGGTTTGTACTCATATATACAACGCCCGTCCGCCCCTTCCATCTATAATATGCTTCCTTTTTTCATCCATAATCATAATCTTCTCATACTTTGCCGATTGGTATGCTTCGTTTTTCAAAAAGTGCTTCGTTTTTCAAAAAGCACTTTAATCTTGTCGAGAAGGGTGGTAAAAGAAAAAAAGACCACTCAAAACCATAGTTTTCAGAATCGAACCGGTGATCGAACCGATCAAGGCACTGATTCACTGGTTGAACCAGTGGTTCGAGTGGTTGAACCAGTGGTTCAAACATCTTTAATACATACATACATACTGATTGGCCGATATCCAGAGGACGGCCGAAATGAACCATTTAAACAGCTTCGAGTCAAACACCTGTGAAATACTCAAGCTGGGCCGGCCCAAGGAGCTGGGCCTAGTTAACCTCAGGCCAAGCGCAGCTGGCAGAGTCAATCCGGAGAAGGAGACGGAGCAGATTGGCCGTTACGGAGCCGGGAAAAGGGGATCGCGCCCTTGGCGGGATAGACTCCATCGGTTATGCATTACCTTAATTGTTTAGAGCTCATGTATAAATAGAGGGGACCCGAAAGGGGAGAACTCAAGCTAAATCAAGCTAGTAATACACACCCAATTCTCGAATTCTCGTTCTTAATTTTGTTCTTACGATCCGCTCTGTGAACCGGATCATTTGGTGGATTTATTGTCCATCAAATTGGTGCTCTCGCTGAGAGTTCGAGAATCATACTCAGAAGAAATCCTCCACAACGACGATGGTGCAAACACGTAGCAACGCCAACGTAGGTACCGGAGTTCCCCAACAGGGGGAGGACAGCGCCACCGGAGGCCGGCACCCCCCCATCACCACCAGGGAGGCTGAGGCCCTCATTCAGAGGGTTGGGATCACGGCCGAACAATTCAAGGAGGTGCTGGCCGCACTTGCGCCCAACCGCGAGGTCGTGGTAGGAGATGTGGCTGAGGGACCCACAGGCGGGAAGGCTGGACCTGCAGGCTCCCAAGGAAAAAAGAAAAAAGTGAGGCGGTCCCAGAAGAAGAAGGCGACCAAGCCTAATGGGAAGGTTATGATGGCAGATGCGCTTTCCAGACTAGAAGAAGAGGACGAGTCGTCCTCCTTCGAGCGGATGTCTGCTTTTGACCGTTTGGGAGACCCCAAGTCAAAGAAACCTCGGACCTCTGCGTTCGAACGGCTGCAGGACACTCGGTCGGCCCGAAAAGGTGACTTGAGAGACACGCTCAAGGAGAAGAAAGGGGAGTCCACAGCGACCTCCAAGGTCGGTTCTGAGGAGCGACGGATGACAGTCGGGGATAAGGGCGCAACCGAGCTGTGGAAAATGTACGAACAACTAGAGAAGCGGCTGGATGCCCAGAACCCTTATCGCCAGGCGGTCTTCAGTGAGGTAACGCCCTTCTCCAAAAGGATAATGTCCTGCCCTCTCCCAGATAATTTCAAGACTCCCCAGATCAAGGCGTACAACGGGACGACCGATCCCCAAGACCACCTCGCTCGCTTCGGGGCCAACGTGGTCATGTATGCATATCTAGAAGAAATCAAGTGTCGGTGCTTCCTGGCGACACTGGAGGGGCAGGCTTGTGAGTGGTTTCACAAGTTACCCAAGGGGTCGATAGATAAGTGGAGCGACCTGGCCCACAAGTTCTTGGAGCACTTCGCATCCAGCCGGAGACAAAAGCTCCCCTTCTCGCATTTGCTCAATGTGAAGATCCGGAAGGGGGAACAGCTCCGGGAGTTCATTAATCGGTGGGAGAAGGAGGCTAGGGATGTCCAAGGGGCAGACGACCAAGCCCTGATCGCCATGCTCCAAGCTGCACTCCCCCAAGGGGATGTGCGTTAGGAGCTGCGACGGAATCCTCTCTCGACCTATCAGGAGATGTTGGCCAGGGTGAAGTACCTGGCGCTGGAAGAGGAAGATGATGAGCCACCAGTCCGGAAGGAGAAGAAAAGCGGGCCACCAGTGGCAGAAGGAAAGAAAAGGAAGGATTATGGTAAGGGGCCGAACCCCACCGGGTATCATGCTTACAGGCATCCTGTTCACGCGGTACAGTCGTTGCCGGCCCCTCCTCATGGTCGGGATAGCTATGGTGTGCAAGATGCACCCAAATACTGCGAGTACCACCGTAACAGCACCCATAACACGTTGGAGTGCGTTACGTTGAAGAAGGAGATGGATCAGCTGATCGCTAGAGGGCCACCTCCTCGGTCGGAGCGACCGTCCTCAAGTAACCGGACCTGGAGGAGGCCGCCAGCCCCCACGGCAGCGATCACAGCAGGAGAGGGGCAAGAAGATGGACGGCGGCACCTAGGGCGAGATTGTGACGACCTAGATGAGGAGGAGAGGCAAGGTCGCCGACACCTGGGGTGTCGGTTCATCATGGGAGGAAACACTGGAGGAGATTCGGTATCCTCTCGGAAGAAGTGGAAGAACATGGTGTACCTGGCCGAGGTACAAAGGCCGCTGCTGCCTAAGCGGAAGAAGAAGGAACCTCTGATCTTTACAGACGAGGATTATCCCCCAGTCCTCAGCCCTCACAGGGACGCTCTGGTGATAAGAGTGGAGATCAATAATGTGGTTGTTCACCGAACCTTGGTCGATACGGGCAGCTCGGTCAACGTAATGTACAGCAACACCTTTAAGGAGTTGGGGTTGTCCCGAAGCGACCTGAAACCAATCCATACGCCACTATCAGGGTTTACAGGGGATACTATCGAAGCAGAAGGAACTATCACGGTAAAGGCCGGGGTAGGAGATGGCACCCACCGACTCTGGGTCGACATGGAATTTATGGTAGTACAGCTCGACTGTGCACACCATCTGATTCTGGGACGACCAGGGTTGGAGGACCTGGAGTGCGTAATCTCCCCCGTCCACTTATGCCTAAAGTTAAACACTCCCACAGGGGTGGGAGTGGCAAAGGGGAACCAGAGCCTGTCACGGTCGTGCTACGTCAGGGCGACCAAAAGCCAAGCCCGAGTCGACGAAAATGTGAGCACGATTTGTGCGGCGATCCAGAAGGAGGAGGGGCGACCCCGAGCTAAGCCGGCGGAAGAGGTCGAGGAAGTTTCTTTGGACCCGGTTGAGCCAGAGCGGAAGGTGAAGGTAGGTAAAACCTTACCGCCTGAAGTAAAGGAGCAGTTATTGGAGGTCCTCCGAGCATTCAAGGTGCTATTCGCTTGGGGACCAGAGGATATGCCAGGGGTCGACCCAAAAATCATATGCCATAGATTGGCAGTGGATCCGACCCACAAGCTGGTCCAACAGAAGAAGCGTTTCCTCTCCTCAGAACGGAGAGAGTTTGTAACCAAGCAGGTGACCACCCTGCAATCCACTGGGCACATCCGGGAAGTCCGCTACCCAGAATGGTTGGCAAATGTAGTCCTCGCACCCAAAGGGAATACTTGGCGGATGTGCGTCGATTACACTGATCTAAATAAAGCTTGCCCGATGGATCCTTTTCCTTTCCCCAACATTGATCAGTTGGTTGATGAGACGGCAGGATGTGAGCTGATGAGTTTTATGGACGCATTCAGTGGGTACCATCAGATCAAGATGGCAGTGGCGGATGAAGAAAAGACCGCTTTCATCACCCCCAATGGGGTATACTGTTACAAGGTGATGCCTTTTGGTTTGAAGAATGCTGGGGCGACCTATGCACGGATGGTGAACAAGCTGTTCGCGCCGGTACTAGGGGGGTGCATGGAAGCGTATGTGGACGACATGATTGTCAAGTCCAAACGGACGGAGTCTCATGCTGGCGACCTGGAGAGAGTATTCAAGATCATGAAGAAGTTCCAGCTTTGCCTTAACCCCAAGAAATGCACATTTGGGGTGCAGGGGGGTAAATTCCTAGGACATATGGTCAGCCGGAGAGGGATCGAGCCTAACCCGGAAAAGGTAAAGGCGATTTTGGAGATGGAGCCTCCGCGAAATGTAAAGGAGGTCCAGCAGCTCACCGGCAGGATTGCTGCTCTCAGTCGTTTCTTATCAAAGATAGCTGATCGAGCGGCTCCTTTCTTTCAGACCATTAAGAAGAGTAGAGGGTTCGTTTGGACCGCGGAATGTCAACGGTCTTTTGAGGGGTTAAAAGCATATCTCCTCTCCCCACTAGTGTTTTCGAAGCCAGAGCCCGGAGAGACCTTATTCCTATACTTAGGAATCTCTCCTCGAGCTGTGAGCTCGGTGCTTGTGAGGGAGGAGGAGGGCGCACAGTGACCTGTGCACTATGTGGCCCGAGTGCTGCGAGGGGCGGAGTTGAGATATACCAACATGGAGAAGACCATCTTTGCGGTGGTATGTATGGTGAAAAAGCTCACCCCATATTTTCAAGCCCATCCGGTCCATGTGTTATCACAAATTCCCATCGGAACACTTCTTCGAAGCCCAAATGCCCCGTCACGGGTCAGCAAGTGGGGGGTGTTTCTGGGATCCTTCCAAATAGAGTTCAAGCCACGACCGGCGATAAAGGGGCAGGCACTAGCAGATTTCGTGGTAGAATGCACTGCGAGAGAGGTAGAATCTAGTGGAGGAGAACCCGAAGGGAATTGGTGGACCGTGTACACCGATGGGTCGTCCGCGACTGATGCTTCGGGGGGAGGTCGTGGCGATATCACTGGAAGGGTTCAAGGCATACTACTCCGTGAGATTCCGGTTTAAAGTCTCGAACAATGAGGCTGAATATGAGGCACTGCTTTGCGGTTGAGGTTGGCAGCCTCATTAAAAGCTGAGCGAATCCAAGTCTGGTGCGATTCCAAGCTAGTGGTAGGCCACGTCACTGGAGAATTTGAGGCCAAGGATGAACGAATGAAGAAGTATAGAGACACTGCCCTGGAGTTGCTTAATGCATTTGGGGCGTACCGAATAGAGCAGGTTCCTCGGGAAGAGAACGCTGAGGCAGATATCTTGTCAAATCTTGGTCCGGGTTCCCCGGATCATATTAAGGCAATGACCCAGGAAGAAGAGTTGCTCGAGCCAAGCATCAGTCCCAGACAAGTGCTGATCATCACACTCAAAGAGGAGCCGGATTGGATTGATGAGATTACCATGTACATCCTTGACGGGTCGCTACCTATCGACCCAATCGCGGCAAAGGTGGTGAAATGACGTGCACCCAGCTACGCGCTGGAGTGCGGTCGGCTGTATAAGCGATCGTACAATGGTACATTGTTGAGGTGCTTAAGAGCGGGCGAGGCACAGAAGTTAATGGAGGAAATCCATGAGGGAATATGTTCAGCACAACAGGGAGCCTTCACGATGTCCAAGAAGGTGACCCTACAAGGATACTTTTGGCCAAGGATTATCAGAGATTGCGCAGAGTACGTGCGCAAATGCAAGGTTTGCCAGGAATTCCAAAGGATGCCAGGGCGACCGGCGACGAATTATACCCCGATAAGCATAGCGATTCCTTTTGCCCGGTGGGGCATCGATCTGGTCGGTATTTTGCCTCGGGGGACAGGGAACAACACATACCTGGTGGTCGCGATTGACTACTTCACCAAGTGGGTCGAGGCCGCCCCCGTGCCAACCATCACGGCGGAACAGATGACGAAGTTCGTTTCCAAGCAAATCTTGTGCCGGTTTGGGGTGCCCCAGGAGATCATCACTGACAACGGAACCCAATTCGAGGTCGGAGGGTTCAATGAGTTTCTATAGAGCTGGGGCATAAAACACTGCTATGCAGCGGTCGGGTACCCCCAAACCAATGGGCAGGTTGAGAACACCAATCGTACCATCATGATGGTGTAAATATAGCGGGGTGGGTTAACCGGGTTTGACCTGGACACACTCGACCCGTAATATAAAACACACAACAAGAACACAAAGTATGACCTAGACCGGGTAAATCTCCTCAGTCCGAATTATATTTCTTACTCTATCTCAAGAGTGAACTTTAGTGAGAGAAAAATTGGATCCCCTCCTCTATCCAATATCATCATATTTATAGAGGAGGATTTGTGACCTTCCCCTGTTCATCCATGGACAAAATAGGAAGCTCGTGGGAAGGTCACTGTAGATAATGGGAACACTGTACAATCATAGAATTTAGCAACTATAGGCCAAGACATGTACTGTTCAATCAAAGACTAAAATGGATATTCTCAATCCAATCAACCCTGCAAAATGACAAACATCCCTTTCACTGTGTGCCTCGTGATGGATGAGCGGCGGGGTGTCCCCTTGACCTCTGACGTGGTTCACCATGCCTAAGAGACTGAACCAATGTTAGCCAAGTAAAGTGATATGACCGGTCACCTTCTCTCAAAAGTTACCCGGTCATTCTTTGTGCTCAACCCGTCTCTGGTCTTCTAGAATGTCCTTTGTAACATTAGGCGACATTTTGGCTATCGCCCAAAATGTGACCGGTCACTTTTTTAGTGGAAGTGACCGGTCAACTTTTGACCCGTCCCAATCGAAGAGTTAACCTCATTTGGTGATTGATAAAAGTGACCGGTAATATTTTGACCTGTCCCTTTCGGTTGTCCGGGTCGGGTATAAGGATATACCCATCAAGAAGTCATCCACTTACCGGCCTTGTGAGGAAGTCATCAAGGGCGGGAAGTATATTTATGTTGATCTATCACTTTTGAAATCATCAAGTCATTCTCATGACCTGTCCTTCTTTGAAATTACCAAGTCATTCCCATGACCTGTCCTTCTTTGAAATCATCAAGTCATTCCCATGACCTGTCCTTCTTCTAAATTATCAAGTCATTCTCATTGACCTGTCCTTCTTCTTGACCTGTCCTTTTAGACCCGTCACTTTTGTAATTATCATACCTTTCTCTTTCAAGACCTGTCTTTCTCTGGATTGCCAAGCCTTTCTTTTTCAAGACCTGTCCTGTCCTGTCCTTCTTTGAAATTGTCAAGCCATTCCCATGACCTTTCCATGGAGACCTGCCCATTTCTTGGATTCACCGTCTTCATACCAGACCTGGCACTTTTGGATTTGTAGATCACGCTGCATGACCTGTCCGTTTGGATTTGTGGGAGTCCAAACGTTGAGCCTGGCCTTTTGGGTTTTGGAATTTCCCCCCAAAACCTCTCACCTTCCACATTCAAAATTCAAATTCCCCCCCTTTAATCATTACCTTTTCCACGTGTCAGGCTCTCCTTTCCCCACCTGTCGCCTCGAGCTCCGCCCCTCTTCTCCTATAAATACTCCCTCAACCCACTTCATTCCTTTACTTCTCTCCTTCGCTCCTCAAGTTTTAACCGGTCTACTTTCTCTCTCTAGCCTTCTGCCAAGTAAGTCCTCCAGTCCTCCTAGTCTTTTAATTCTTCCATCTTTCACTTTTGACCGGTAGGCTGAAGTCATGTCTTCCTCTGACTCACAAAATGTATCCGGTCAATCTTATGGATCGGGTTCTCAACCCTCTTTCTCATCTGAGTCTTCTTCTCCCCCTGTCACTCCTTTGATTCGCCGCCCCTCTCACCAATCTAATTCTCAGGCCCGGGAAATAATTGCCCAGGACCCTGTCCCTTTGAATCAACTGCCCGGTCGATTCAATCCCAAGGTCCTTAGCTGGGAGCAATGGGAGGAACAACTGGGATCCTTGGGCTTCCTAGCCCTTGATGCAAGACCGGTGTTCAAAGAGTCCTCTAGGGTCACCAAAAAGGTTCTGGCCGAGGTCCGTACCATCCTCCCACCGGGCTACAAAGTCATTTCCACAACCACCTGGCCCAACATCATTGAACCCCACCAGGGAACCCGGTTGGGTTTCCATATTGCGTCTCTGGAGGGAGGTATTATTTTTCCTCTCCGCCCCCTCCTCGTAGAAATCTGTAAGAAGTTCAAGATTCTGCCCGGCCAGCTTACTCCAAATGCTCACCGGTTCTTGAATTGTTTTGTAAATATATGTGAAAATTTGAAAATCGACCCTTCCCTTTCACTTTTCCTCCACATGTACGAAGTCTTGCCCGGGACTAGTAACTGCCTGGGCTTCGTCTATTTCCATTCCCGCAATAAGAGGGGGTTTGTGACCGGTCTTCCCCCCAGCCATAAGAGATGGAAACAAAGATTCGTTTTTATTGAGTTTCCCTCTGACCAATTTCCTTTCACTAACCCGGAGTGGGCTGACCGGGTAATAAAACCTGAGAGGGTTCACCCGGAGCCTACCACTGAGCTTGAAGATGCCTGCGAGAAACTTCTCAAGGGTGATCCTGTGACCGGTAAGCCATACGCCTATGGTGGATGGGTATACCGGTTACCTAACCCGGATGGGGGTGAATCTGCGACCCATGACGCAGAAGATGACCGGGCAAACTCCCCGGATGGTCATGCTGAGGCCAGTTCTCCTCGTCCAGGTCGATCATCTTCTCTTGAGCTTCTTACTTTCATTTTCTTTATTTATGTACAAGGCTTAAGAACTAACCGGTCATTAGTTGCTCTGCTCTTTTTTAGACATGAACTTCAACAGGATGACCACCATCATTGAGGATGATGACGATGATGTCCAAGTCCTCCATTCCAACCAGTCTCCCAATCGCAACCCTCCCTCCCCTCCTCAAAACATTGGAGTTGAAGGGGCCTCAACTGCTCGGTGCTCTTCCTTTTACGATCTCATTCGAGACAAACAGGTGAAGTCACCCTCAGCCCTCCATTTCTCTGAAGGCGACCGAGTTGAATCCAAGCCCAAGGAGGCCAGCCATTCTTCTTCCCGTGCTAAGGGCCAGAAAAGGAAGGGCTCCCATAAGAGTTCCAAAGGGGGAAAGAAGAAGAAGACCGGGTCGCTTGACTTGGAAGGGGAGTCGGTAGAAGAAGCCTTTCTTGCATTGACCAGAAGACTCCAAAAGGTACGCCATCTCTATTTTTTCGCCCGGCTTAATTATTAGCCCGGTCTCTAACTGACAAACTTCTTTTCCAGGTTGGAGTCCTATCTGAAGAGATTGGCCAGTCGCTCACCGAGCCAACCAACCAGGTCTCCCAACTGAATCTCCTGCTTGACTCGGCCAAGTCAGAAATAAATGACCTGGTCGAGAGGGAGAGAAGGTTAGAAGTAGAGCTGAGGGCTGAGAGGGCTTTGCTAGAGGAGGAGAGGGCCATATCTGCCCGGTTGGAGGAGGAAGGCGAGAGAAAGGTCGCTGAGCTTGAAGAGGCGTTGGCCCAAGCTGAAGAAACTGCCCGGTCAAAAGAGGAGGCCTTTCCTGATGATGCTGCGATTTGGGCCGCCTGCCATCACACTGAAGTCGCCCGGTCCATTCTCACCAATCCGGAGGATATCATGGATTTTTTCAAAGTCATGTACAAGGAACCGGAAGGAAAGAGAATGATAACAGACGTCGGGTCTTATGGGTTCCAGTGTGGTCAAAAGGAAGAGAGATCTCTTCTATATTCCAGACTCCAAAAGAGGGACCCCTCCTTTGACCCGGCCAAAATGAAGCTCCCGGCCTTGTATAAGGAAGAGCCAGCTCCCCCCTTTCCCCTAGAGTAGGTTAGGGTTTGATTTGAAAAAACTTTGAATTTTCCCAAGGCCTGGGGGATGTCCGGCCTACTTCTGACTTGCGTAATATTATCTTTTGTTTGGCATGGTTTTCAATTTACCGGCTTGTCTCTTCCTTCAGTTTGCATGGTTGAACTCCTTTTTTATGCATGGTTATTGCTTTTCTTTTCCTTTTCTTGATCGCCTTTGAATGAACTTCCAAGTCAATAAAACTAACCGGCCTTATACCCTAGGAATCTTTTTGAAAAAATGCCCAGGCCATGTCATGTCCTGGTCCTGAAAACGTCCAGGCCTCATTGGCTTGGTTGATAATTTTCTTGAATATGCTTGATTCCAAGTCAAAAAAAGTAACCGGCTTTATCCTTTGTAGTTGTCCAGGTCACCTCATGTCCTGGTCTTTGGTTAACGCCTTACAAACGTCTAGGTCTGGTAGGCTTTGTTGACAGCGTCCAGGTCTTTTCATGTTCTGGTCAATTCCATCTCTTGCAAATGTCTAGGTCATGTGATGTCCTGGTCAAGTACAAGCCTTGAAAACATCTAGGTCTTGCAACCTTGAAAATGTCCAGATCTTGTGGCCTGACTAGTCTTCTGGACCGGTTTGTGTCTAGGTTGAACCGCATCAAACGTCCAGGTCATCTCATGTCCTGGTGTAGTAGGCTAGGTTGGAAGTTTTGAAGACCACCTTAGACGCAAAGGCTTGAAAACTTCCAGGTCATCTCATGTCCTGGTTTCTTGACTTGAAAACGTCTAGGTCGGTTTCTTCCTCGCCTGTTTCCTGACCCAGTCAATTTCCAGGTTCTAATGGCTTGGTTGCAATATGTAACCAGCATGACGTTAAATTTCCTGCCCAGGTGCCGGGTCAAAAGTGTGACCGGTCGAAAAATATTTTTTCCTGTTTTGTCTGATTTCATCAAATCCGCCAACTAAAAAGTGACCGGTCACTTTTCTCAAAGTTGACCGGTCAAATTTTAATTTTTTCCCATTCGCATTTTCTTGCCTATCCAGAACATCAAAAAGTGACCGGTCACTTTTGATCATGCCACCTTCTTCTCCCCCTCTGGCCTGGATGTCATGCCTAACAGCAACCTTGCTCAAATTTCGAACGAATAATCCGAAACGGTTTTGGAATCATCAAGTCTCAACATCAAGACCCGAACTTTCTTCGGAGATTTTGACCATGTCCTATGATCGCGAACCCTCTCCAAGGTTCAGCCCTCTTCCAGGCAACACCCTTCTTCCAGGGCCCCTCTTCCAGGTTTTAAGTTTTTTTAATGTGCCATTCTCTAATCATTAGGTTGACCTAGCCAACCCAATCTTCCCACGTGGGGGTATGCCGGTGAGAACCAGCCCTCATCCAATCTTACATGTCCATATGTTATGCGTTTGAAGTGAATTCTAGTCTTCCCTAGACCCTTCAATCCGCAAAGGATGGCTCATGCAAGACGGTAATCATTTTTTACTTTGGCATCTTTTTGCCCCTATCCAAATGAAAATTTGGTAGGGATCCATGTAAGTATGGACGCGAGTCCTCTTCCAGACCCAGCCTATCTCAAGGCCATACCTCAACATCAAAGCCCCTATCTCAAGGGGTTTTTTTTTTTTTTTTTTTTGACCTTGCCTCTTACATCAAGACATTAGTTTAGTATTACTGACCCAGCAACACAAGTATTGAAGAAATCTCTTATTTATCGTCAAAGGGGTATTACAAATACATGCCCTGCCAATTTGGTCTATCGGTAGAATTTTCTAAGGTGGTGGGAATTCCAGCACCTTTCCAACTCTCGACCTTCCGTTGTTTCTAACTTGTATGTCCCAGGGCGTAATATTGCCTTGACCCTATATGGGCCTTCCCATTTCTTCGCAAGCTTTCCACCATCACCCGGTTTGCTGGCCTCCCTTCGTCTCAAGACCTCATCACCGACTTGGAAATAACGAGGCCCTACCTTGTTATCATGGTAGGCCTTGGCCGCTTGCTGGTACTCTATCATTTTAGCCTCAACAACCATCCGCCTTTCCTCCAACAAGTTCAACTCTGCCAAATGGTCCTCCTCATTCCCTTTCTCTTCGTAGACCTTCTCCCGAAAGGTCATTATTTTAGCTTCGATGGGTAGTCTGGCCTCACATCCATATGTAAGGACGAAGGGTGTCTCCCCGGTGGCCCTTCTCGAAGTGACTCGGTAAGCCCAGATGATATGTGGCAATTCCTCTTAGCCAATTTGTTCCTCCCTCACCCAATCGCTTTTTAATCCCATCTACTATTGTGCGGTTCGCATTTTCCACCTGACCATTCCCTTGTGGGTAGGCCACGGAAGCCTTGTTGTGAGTAATCCCGAAGTCCTCCAAGTATTTGGTGAACCCTGGATTCCGAAATTGAGGCCCGTTATCCGTCACAATGTTTCGAGGAGACCCGAACCTGGTGATTATATTCTTCCAAACGAAGCGCTGGCACTGCTTGGTTGTGATGGTTGCATATGCCTCAGCCTCTACCCATTTTGTGAAGTAGTCGATAGCGACCATGACATACTTCTTCCTCCCTTGAGCTTGAGGAAGGCCCCAATGATGTCCATCCCAAACCTTGCGAATGGAATAACATTGGAAACTGGGTGGTAATATGTCGCAGGCCTTCCCGGAAACTTGTAGAACACCTGGCAAGTCTTGCACCTTTGCACATACTTCTCACAATCTTGGTTCATTGTAGGCCAGAAATAACCTAGCAAAAGGATCCTTTGTGCGAGTGTCCTGGACATTTGATGGGCTGCACAGACACCCTCATGAACTTCGGCGATCACTCTTTCCGCCTCCGCCCTGGTCAAGCATCTCAGCAGCGGACCGCCAAATGCCCTTTTGTATAGCCTTCCATCAAGCATTTGGAATCTTGGAGCCCTCAACTTTACTTTTCTTACCCTATCCTCATCCTCAGGGAATTGCCCGGTCATGTAGTACCTGACCAAGTCATCTATCCAAATATCATCTGGCTCCACTCGATCTGGATTGGGCTGTCCATCTTCCTCTATCATGCTAACAGAAAACCCTTCAATGCTGGCTTTCTCCAGCGTCTCAATCCTGGCCAGCTTGGACACATGCTCCGGGGCTGCTTGCGTCAATTTTGATAGCAAGTCAGCATCGGTGTTTTCCCCCCTAGGGATTTGTTCCATCACATACTCAGTCAGATCCTTCAATAATGCCCTTGCCAAGTCTCTGTACTTCTGCATCTTCTCTCCTTTGGCCTCCATGTTGCCATTGATGTGGCCTACCACCAAGCTTGAGTCGGATTTGATCCTGAGGCAGGTGATTTGTAGGGTTTTGGCCAATCTCAGACCCCCTATCAATGCCTCATACTCAGCCTCGTTGTTTGTGAGCTTGAAATTGAAGATCAAGGCATGATATACCTTGAACCCTTCCGGAGTTGTGAATACTACACCTCCCCCGTGCCCTTTCGGTCCAGAGGCTCCATCTACCGACATGGACCACCAAGGCTCTGTGATAGCCTTAGCCGGTTCTTCTTGCTGGTGACCCGTCATCTCTACAAGAAAATCAGCCACGGCCTGCCCTTTTATCGCCGTCCTCGGACGATATTTGATGTTGAATTGAGTCAACATCATGGCCCATTTGATCATTCTTCCTGATGAGGTGGAGTCCCTCATGACCGTACCCAATGGTAGGTCAGTCAACACGATAATAGGATGGGCCTGAAAGTAGGAGGTGAGTTTCTTCGCCGTTATGAATAGTGCATACCCTGCCTTCTCCGTGGGAGTATACCTACTTTCTGCCCCATTTAAGGCCTTGCTTACATAATAAATGGGCCTCTGGACCCCATCATCCCTCATCAAGACCGAGCTAACGGCCATCTGAGTTACCCCTAGGTAGAGGTATAGAGTCTCCTTCGTTTCCGGCTTGGATAGAACAATATCTGAAGTCAGGTACGTCTTTAGCTCTTCGAATGCCCTGGCACATTCGTCATCCCACTGGAAGGTGTTGGCTTTCTTTAAGACTTTAAAGAAAGGTAAGGCCTTCTCAGCTGATCTGGACAAGAACCGGTTTAGGGCCACCAGGCGCCCCGTCAATCTTTGGACATCCCTTACCGAGGTTGGGGGTTGCATCTCAACAATGGCCTTGATTTTCTCAGGATTTGGCTCAATCCCCCTCTTCGTAACCATGAAGCCCAAAAACTTCCCCGTCCTTATGGCAAAAACACACTTCTTTGGATTAAGTCTAAGATTATGCCTAGCCATAATCTCAAAACACTTTTCCAGATCTTGAGCGTGCGTGTGTGTTGGCTGTCCTGCTTTTCACCAGCATATCATCGACATAGGCCTCCATGGTCCGTCCAAGTAAAGGCCTGAACAATTTGTTGACCATCCTCTGGTAGGTCGCCCCTGAGTTTTTCAACCCAAAGGCCATCACCTTGTAACAGTATGTGCCATCCGGAGTGAGGAAGGCCGTCTTTTCCTCATCATCCTCCGCCATGAAGATTTGATGATACCCCTTGAAGGCATCCATAAAGCTGAGCAACTCACACCCGGCAGTTTCATCAACCATTTGGTCCGGGCTGGGGAGAGGATAAGAATCCATTGGGCATGCCTTGTTGAGGTCTGTGTAGTCTACGCACATCCTCCAGGTATCGCCCTTCGGAGCCAGGACTACATTGGCCAGCCATTCAGGGTAGTTTACTTCCCTGATTTGACCTACCTCAAGTAGGTCCTTGACCTCTTTCTTCACAAAGTCCCTCCTATCACTTGCCAAAAATCTCTTCTTTTGTCTTACAGGCCTAGACCCCTCAAGAACAGAGAGACGATGGCAAATGACTGACCGGTCAATCCCGGGCATAGCAGCAACACTCCAGGCAAATAATGATTTATACCTGGTCAACACCTGGACAATCTCAGTCCTTAGCTCTTTCAGAAGGTCAGCCCCAATTTTGACCTTCCTCTCAGGATTGGAGGCATCAATCTGGATCTCCTCCGTGTTTGCATCCGGCTCGATCCTAGCCTTCTCCTCACCCTTGTCTACCTGCTGGGAGACCAATTCAATTTGTTCGAACTGGCGGGTCATCTTCTTCACTGCTTCCAGGTAACAGGACCGGGCGTTCTTTTGATCACCCCTTTCCTCCCCGATTCCATTGGGAGTGTAAAACTTCATGCATAAGTGTGCCATGGAAATAATAGCCCTGACCTGGTTGATCCCAGGCCTACCCAGAATGGCATTATGCACACACTTGATGTCGACCACAACAAATCTCATTTGTTTGGTCACTACTTTGTTACCCGACCCCATAGTAACTGGTAAGGTGATCTGACCTTCTGCTTCTATGCTGGCTCCAGTGAAGCCTGACAATGGAGTTTGCAACGGTCTCAACATGGACCTGTCCAGCTTCAATTTCTTGAAAGCATCCAAGTATAGAACATTGACACTGCTTCCTGTGTCAACCAGGACCCTGGCCACATCAGCTCCATTGATGTCCATTGTAATAACCAAAGGGTCATTATGATCTCCCCCCGTCCTGGGCAGATCCCTATCAGTGAAAGTGATAGGTTCCCTCCTTGCCTGCTTCCCATGTGACTCCAGGGAAACCACCGCCACGTGCAAACTCCTGGCCCAGTTCTTCCGCTGGGAGGCAGTATCCCCGCCTTCCGGGCCGCCAACAATCATCTGTATAAATTCTTTATCCGGATTGTTGTTATCCTTCCCGGATTTTCTCCTTCCCTGGTCTTTTCCCTGATGACGGGTCCAGGTGTTCGCTTTCGGGTCTTTCTTATTACCCGTCGCGTAACCTTCCCCAAGCTCTCCTTTCAAGGCCATCTCCTTGAGCACAGCCTTGACATTTCGGCAATCCGCCGTGTTGTGGGAATCGGATTGGTGGTATGTGCACCACTTCTCCGTCCATTGTCTCTTGGGTTGCTCTCCTTTCTTATCATCCCTTATTTGGTGGATGGATCCGTCATATGTAGCCTTTAGTTTGGACCCTCCTGTCTGCTCATCTTTCTTCGGCTTGTCGGATTTCGACTTTGTGTAGCCTTCTTCCAGCTCCTGCTTATTCTTGTTCAGCACTTCTGCCTCGGCATATTCCCATGCCGTATTGTAGGCTTCCTGATAAGAGGAGGGCGGCCTCCTACAGAATTCAGTGTATAGGTCACCTGACCGGAAGGCATTCATCAACAAAGACATGGCCGTCTTATCGTCCATCTCTTCTACCTTGTCAACCTCGTCCCTCCAGCGGGTTAAGAATTGAGTCAAGGTCTCCTTCTCCCTCTGCCCTACCGTGTTAAGGTAGGTAAATTTCTTCCTCTTGATGCAGTTGTCCCGGTACTTCTTGCGGAAAACTTCAGCAAGTTTCTCAAAGGACCCAATCCTGCCATGGGGAAGACCGTTAAACCATTCCACTGGTCTCCCTCTCAAGGATGAGAAGAAGAGCAGGCATTCCTCAGCATCAATGCACCCGGCCATCTGTGCTGCATTGTGGAAGGTGTCAAGGTGGACGTTTGGATCCTCCTTTCCAGTGAATTTTTCCACGTCCAGCTTGACCTTACGCCTCAATTTTTGTGCATGTACCCTGGCCGAAAAGGGTGATTTGGCCAGGGTGTGCTTCTTTGCTCCCGCCTTCTCGTCCACCTTTTCTTCCAGGGCTCGTAGCTTTCTTGCTACGCTTCCTATCTTGTCCAGGTCATCCTCATCGTATGAGAGCCTGGTGTATGCCGACGCCCTCGGCTGGCTTTCTGCTTCCTCCTCGTCTTGGTGAATCGTCTCAGATTCCCTAGAACGACGAGATTGGGCGTGACGACCCCCGCCAAGTCTTTCCGTTGCGCTAGTCCGGCCCATCTCAGGACCAAGACGTAGCTTGGCAGACTTGCGGGGTCCATCCTCTTTGCCCCCTAGGCGTTTGAATGCCGAATCTCGAGTCTTGTTGGGTTCGGCTATAGCCTTACCCTTCTTCCTGCGGGCTGCCTCCTGCCCCGCCTCATTGATTTCATGGACATTTGAGGGCGCTGCTTCATTCAAAGTCCCCGTCAAATTCACCGAATGTATAGGGACCATCCTAGGGACAAATGTCGACGGGGTCGACACCGGAGGTGGCATAATTGGCGGCGTCATACCAGGATAGGAAAATGGCATGAAGCCACCTGCCTGTTGCATCATGCCTGTTGCATCATGGCCATCACCTGTTGATAGCCCTGTAGAGCCTGAGCATTTGCCGGGTCAGCAGCAAACTGAGCCCAAGCTGACGGGTATGGTGTGAATGCTCCACCAGGCCTGGGAACATTGTTGTCGTCGGCGTAGGAGTTGGGGTTGACATGATTGGGACCATGCCAATTGATCCTACGGTAGTGATCGGAGCAAAGGTCGTCCCCATGCTCGACATCATCAATGGGATGGCAGGAGTGCTTTCACTCGCAGCCTGGCTTGACACAGCGTTGTAGTTGCTCGAAGACATGTTTGTGGATATTTAGTGGGGGTAAAGTTTTGACCTGGTCGAAAAACTTTAAAAATCGGCCCCACGGTGGGCGCCAAAAATGATGGTTTAAATATAGAGGGGTGGGTTAACCGGGTTTGACCTGGACACACTCGACCCGTAATATAAAACACACAACAAGAACACAAAGTATGACCTAGACCGGGTAAATCTCCTCAGTCCGAATTATATTTCTTACTCTATCTCAAGAGTGAACTTTAGTGAGAGAAAAATTGGATCCCCTCCTCTATCCAATATCATCATATTTATAGAGGAGGATTTGTGACCTTCCCCTGTTCATCCATGGACAAAATAGGAAGCTCGTGGGAAGGTCACTGTAGATAATGGGAACACTGTACAATCATAGAATTTAGCAACTATAGGCCAAGACATGTACTGTTCAATCAAAGACTAAAATGGATATTCTCAATCCAATCAACCCTGCAAAATGACAAACATCCCTTTCACTGTGTGCCTCGTGATGGATGAGCGGCGGGGTGTCCCCTTGACCTCTGACGTGGTTCACCATGCCTAAGAGACTGAACCAATGTTAGCCAAGTAAAGTGATATGACCGGTCACCTTCTCTCAAAAGTTACCCGGTCATTCTTTGTGCTCAACCCGTCTCTGGTCTTCTAGAATGTCCTTTGTAACATTAGGCGACATTTTGGCTATCGCCCAAAATGTGACCGGTCACTTTTTTAGTGGAAGTGACCGGTCAACTTTTGACCCGTCCCAATCGAAGAGTTAACCTCATTTGGTGATTGATAAAAGTGACCGGTAATATTTTGACATGTCCCTTTCGGTTGTCCGGGTCGGGTATAAGGATATACCCATCAGACGGCCTCAAGAAGAAGATAATGGAATGCAAAAGTGCCTGGGTGGAAGAAGTGCCCTATATTTTGTGGACCTACAGAACTACCCCAAGGAAGGCCACAGGTGAAACTCCTTTCTCGCTCACATATGGATTTGAAGCAAGGGCCCCAGCGGAGACCTCGTTGTTAAGTTATAGAGTAGAGACGTTTGATGCTCAAGGAAATGAGGAGAACCTGAGGGCAGAACTGCACCTCATTGATGAGCAAAGGGAAAGGGCACATATGCGGGCAGAAAACTACCGCCGGCAGGTCAAGTCATATCACGACCAGCGGGTGCGACCAAGGCAGTTCAAGGTGGGCGACTGGGTCCTTCGGAAGAGGGAGATCAGCCGGCCGACCGATGGAGGGAAGTTTGCTAAAAGCTTCGAGGGGCCATATATCATAAAGGAGGTGTTGGCTGATGGGACATTTAGATTGCAGACTCCAACCGGTGGCGACGTTCCGCGAGTATGGAATGCCGCCAACCTTATCAAATTTTATCAATAGGTTGTATTCCAGCCATGTCTTTTTCTTGAAGTTTAATAAAACCAGCTTTCTGGCACATCTTGTCTCTGATTCTCGAAAACAAAAAAGGGGGGGAGCGACCACAAGAGATCGCTAAAATTGCACGGTGATTCGTGCTAAGATACCCAGTAGTGGGTGAAGCGTCGAACCCTGTCAAGCGACCAAGGTTGAAGACGACGCCGTGGCAAGAAAGCCTGAGAGAACGACTAAGTCTGGAACACAAGATCTGTTGATCGCATGAGCGACCAAGGGATCTTGGGGGTATGGCGACGCCACAAGGGTCAAAGTAATCCGGAAATGGCTAAGTCAAAAGAGGCAAGGTATTCTCTGATTCAAGTCCGAGGAAACCTGAACGTCTAAAGTGGGATGCGAAAGAGAAGAAGGTGAAACTTTACAGTTGAGAACAATCTCTACGTAAGGAGGGATACTTTCCCATACATCTCTTACAATGAAAAACAACAATCTAAGACTTTGCGAGCGAAGGTCTAGGGGGGACAGGCAGGTTTGAAGGGTAGTTCTGTAGCTGTATAGGCAGGCAAAACTCCGATCACCGGTCGTCCAGGACGACCACCTTTCTTCCCCAACATGGAACGGGAGTGGTCACCCCCAGCCTCGGCAAAAACCCACCGCCCTTCTCCTACCAAGGAAGGACGGGGGACAGCTCACTTCTCTGTGAACCCCAACCAGCATCACCTAGGCGAGGATGGAGATCCTGAAGCCGCCCGAGCTACTTCAGGTCGCCTAGGGGTCTTCTGGGGAAGTGAATGGCAAGCGGGGCGAGGTAGGGAAGAACCCAGTTCTTCCCCTAACACAACCTCCTCCGTAGGCCTCACCGGCGAACTGGTGCGACTTTCGCTAGTCCATCGCTCAAAACTTGCGTAGTATGCGCACTCATGCTCCAGGAGGAGTAAATGCTCATCTTGAAAGCTCTCCCAGGCCATACATTGTAGGGAATGGAGGGGGCATGGAGCATCCCAGTCGATCCGCCCGTCAGGCAGGCGGTTGGCGGAGAGGGCCTTGTACGCCTCACTAAAGTCTTTATAAGGGTTTGGAGGTAGTGGCGGCGGTTTCACCGACGGCCACTGCCGGCGAGGCAATCGGCGACAGAATTCGTAAGGGAATTCCTTGGGGGAGGAGGCAGGCTCCGGCGAAGAAGGAGCCGGCCCGTCGGAAACATTCAGAGAAACAGGAATTCCTTCAGACATGGCAAGGATGGAGGAAAGGAAGATATTTGGTGATGGAGCAGAGTAGAGGCCAGGGGGACTTATAAATAAGCCAGGGCGAAGGAACCGAAGAGACGGTCAAGTATCGAGGCAGCTGAACCAATAAGGCAGCTTTGAGCCGCGCGAAGGTCCAATCAGAAATGGTGAAGGGCATTGGGTCAATTGGGCGGCACGCTGGCCAATCAAGAGATTGGGCCCGGACAGGTAAACGGGCCGGGACTAGGAGTTGGGCCAAAACTAAAACATACATGTTAACCAGCTAAATCAAAAAAGAGAGTGCTGAAGTAAAGCGCCGAAAAAAGAAAGCACATGGTGAATCTAGAAAATCAAACAACATAGGAGCATTGTATCAAAACGACAAATCATTCCGAAGGAAAAGAGAGAGGCAAGTGTTTGTAAAGCTATGGGGGAACAATGGGGGATTTAGACAGCCGAGCCGGAAGGTCCACCCGCTTTGGACATGGCTAAGCTGGCCCCTGGATTCTGGTCGCTCTGACCACCTTCCATTTTGTTAGAATAATAGACCAACGCTAGAGGGGGGGTGAATAGCGTTTGATCGTAGAAATCGCAGGAATTAAAAATTAACGAGAGAAGTAAAGAAAAGAGTAAGAAGCACACCGAATTTTACCTTGGTTCACCACAACTTGTGGCTAATCCAGCCTCCCGAGAGACTCTCTCGAGCTACACTACTATCTCGTTAAGCTTGCGGGTGCTTAACAAACCGTTACAACTTGAGAGTTCAAGTCACACGAACCTCAATGAATCCTTCAAAGGAAACAACCCTTCCTTTGAATCTACCGAGAGAAGTACCTTCTCTCAAAGTGTCTAAGAACACAAATACACTCAAGAACGAGACTCTCTTATAGAGTAGATTATGAGAAAACTAAGTACGCTCAAGAACAACTCAACCTTCACACAAAATGGCTCTAGCAAGCTATGGAAAATGATGATATTTGAGTGCAATGAAAGTATGAATGTTGTGAAGTGAATTGGTGAGAAAAGCAGACCCAAACACCCCTTTTTATAGTGCCAAAATAGGCTCCAACGGACCAATGCATTAAAGGGGTGATTGGCTTGATTTAAGGGATTGAATAAATTTGGGATCTGCAGGATATTGGCTTCCCATCGATGTTTGGAACTTACCCATCGCTGGTAAGCCAATTTTCCTTCAGTTTTGAAGCCAACGGTTACCTACCCATCGATGGGTACAAGCTTCCCATCGCTGGGTGGGAGGTTGACTTCCAAACAAGGAAAGAATCAACCTTAAATGACTTCCAACGGTCATGCCTTCCCATCGATGGTTAAGCCTTCCCATCGCTGGGTTCCCATCGATGGGTAAAGCTTCCCATCGCTGGGTAAGGGCATTCTGCCTTGTGATAATATTGGACCAAGGCTTGAACAGCGATGGGTAGAGCTTCCCATCGCTGTTTGGCATGGTTCTGGAAGTTGGTTTGGCTAAGGGGCTACTTACCCATCGATGGGATGTTCTTCCCATCGCTGGGTGGGTGGTTAGCCAAAAACCTATGGTTTTTGCCTTAACCACGGCCTAGCCAACCGATGCAAAAACCGACCGAAAAATCCAAAGTTCTCCAAAATAAAAACCAAGTGTTTAAAACACTTATTTGATGTATTTGGCTAAGAAATCAAGTGAGACACTTTAAAAATCACGTCATTCGGGTAAAAACCACGGCTAGCCAAGTTTACGCCGTTTTGCGTGGTTTTTGTCAAACGACTAAAAGCGAGAGATGGTTTTCAAAGTGTTTTTGTTGGAGAACCGTTTAAACATGCCAAAGAGTGAAAGCAGATCATAAAATGCTGAAAACCACTTGGTTGGTTCGGATTCCAAAAACCAAACCCGACAACCAAAAGCCGAACGCTGGTTTCTGAAAGCCGAACACTGGATGGCTTGGTTTTTGGTTTGGGCGAACACCAAGTGTTTTTAATGACTTAAACAAGTTTAAAACCATTTTTATGATGTAAGAAATGCAATGAGAGTTTTTAGCCTAAAGAGCCAAAGTGTAAAGATTGGGTCGGTCTTGATCACAATAAAGACCGTCTCAATACTATGATTAAGGTCTTCGTTCTTGGTCTTCGTTTAGCTCTTGCTCTTATCTTCGTTCTTCGCCTTTTATATTCAATGTTTGACTTGATCACGGCGGTTTGGCATTATCAAAACCTGTTACAAAAACGAACACGACTTTAGTACGAAAACGTGACAAGCCCGTGTTTCAACAATTTCCCCCTTTTTGATAATGGCAAACGAGACGAGGTTATGCATAGGAGGATTATTTTGAAAAGGATGTTCCCCCTTAATAGAAAAAAAATTCCCCCTTAATTTATGCATAACCTTAATATCTTCCCCCTTTTGACATTAACAAAAAGAATTAAAAGTAAACTTTAGAATTGTAAAAGTAAACTTTTATTCATGAAAAAGGGAAATGCGGAAATACAACGGAATGGAAGAAAAAATAAGAGATACAATCATAGGAAGAAGAGAAAAGAGAAGTCTAAGCATCGGCGTCCTCGTCGTCATCCTCGTCATCCTCGACGTCCATGGGATCGCCGTCGACCGCATCTTCAAAGTCGGCCTCGTCGGGGGGACGAGGATAGAGCATAGGAGTTATCCTCCTCGTCCTCGCCTTCATAGTTTTGGCCGAGGAAGGTGCTGTCAAAAGGCGGCGGGACGTAGTTGATGCCGCGGAAGAACGCCGTCATGTCGTGGTGTTGGCGTTGCAGCATCCAGTCCATCCGCTCGATTGACTGCCCCATGCCATCCACTGTGAGGGTTAGCCAGTTTAGAGTATCGGCTATGGATTGCAAAGAGGCCTTGGCGGGAGCGGGGGCTGGTGCACGACTCGGGCCTGCGTCGTCCCGGTCTCCGGACTTCTTCCGGAAGGTGTTGTCTTGGATTATCCAAATCTTTGTCATCTTCATATCCGGGCCGGCGATGGAGATGTCGGCGGAGATGATGAGGTCCATGACGAGGAAGGCGTATGGCAAGCTCCGCTCAGTGGCGATGGAGGCGCAATCCGCCATGTGAATCATGACGTATTTTGCCCAATTGATCGAGGCACCATGGGTGATAGCATGAACCGCCTTGAGATCCTCGTTGAAGAGACATGTGTGGCTACCGTCCCGGGGGCGAAGAATCCGGGTGAGGATGTAGAGAAGAAGACGCTTCTCCGGCGGGGCTGAGTGGATTGTTGGTGCGCCGCTGTGACGGATGAGGTTGGTGATCCCAAGCTCTCGGATGACCACCGCCTCGTTGTTGAGGATCCAATCATCACCGCCATATGTTGCGATGTCGTCACCGCGGGTGGGCAGCCCTGCGACCCGAGCAAAGGTAGGCAAATCAATCTCTATGTCGTAGAGATTGATGCTACTGCGAATGGTGTCCCCGTCCCGGCGGAGATTGGAGTAGAAGGCCCGGACATAGGCGGGATTATAGGACTGACGGCTCCTGGAGACGAACGACCACAAACCCGATTCTTTGAGTTGATTGTCGAGGTCGTGGTACCCCTTTTGTTGAGGGTATAACTCGGGCAGCACCCTGGGCGGAGAAATGGGACGCTTGGCAAAGTGCGTGAGGAACCGGTTGAGTTCCTCCTCCAACCCGAACTACAAGAAGGATCCGTCCAGGTACGGAAACGGCTGGGGCGCATAGGTCGTAGCTTCGGCGTTGCCCTTCTTCTTGGAAACCTTTGTCTTCTTTCCTCCGGCCATGATTGAAGCAAAATGATGAAGAATTATGTAATAGAGGATATTTTGAAGTGAAAAAGGTGTGTTAAAATGAGTAGAGATGAAGGATATATATATAGGGAAAGGTGAGAAAACCGTTTGAATTTGAAAAAAGTGACTCTTGGGCCATAAATTTGGTGACCAACGGTTAAAAAATTTGAATTTGCAGCAGGCTTCCCAGCGATGGGTGGAACTTCCCATCAATGGGAAGGTCGACACTGGAAAGTGAAGGGGAAAAACAAGGCTGCCATCCCATCGATGGTCAAACACACCCATCGATGGGAGGGTGGCTACTGGAAATTCGTCAAAACGTTTTAAAAACAGTGTCAAACACCCAGCGATGGGAGAAATTTCCCATCGATGGGTAGGGAGGTTCTAGAAAAATTTAACAAAAGTCCTTCACCCAGCGATGGGATGAAATACCCATCGATGGGTAAGGTGGTTCTGGAAATCCGTTAAAAATTTTAAAAAAAATAGAGTCAAACACCCAGCGATGGGAGAAGGTTCCCATCGATGGGAAGAGGGGTCCTGGAAAGATGAGGACTTCCCTCCCAGCGATGGTATAACGCACCCATCGCTGGTTCCCCCTGATTTCCAGAAATCTTCACCTCGAACCGTCCCTGCAAAAAAGAGTTAGAAAACCCTCCGACGCTCAAGTTAGTAAACGTTCAAGCACAGAAAAAGGAGTGATAAAATGCAAAAATTAGATCATCGTGGAGTCAAGGATTCCGAGTTCACTACGAATGCGGAAGAACGACTCTTTCTCTAAAGGTTTTGTGAAAATGTCGGCTAATTGGTTGTGTGTTTCAACAAACTCAATTTCGACATCACCTTTGAGAACATGATCTCTAATGAAATGGTGCCTAATGTCAATGTGTTTCGTTCTTGAATGAAGAACGGGATCCTTCGTCAAGCTAATGGTGCTAGTATTGTCGCAACGAAGAGGAACGTGACTGATACTAAGGCCATAGTCCACGAGTTGTTGCTTCATCCAAAGGATTTGAGCACAACAACTACCGGCGGCTACATATTCCGCTTCGGTTGTGGATAACGCAACACTGACTTGTTTCTTGCTAAACCATGAAACTAAAGAGCTACCAAGTAAGTGGCAAGTCCCACTCGTACTTTTACGGTCAAATTTGCAACCGGCAAAGTCCGAGTCGGAGTAACCAACCAGATGACACGAAGAGCCTTTAGGATACCACAGTCCAACGTTAACCGTGCCTACAAGGTATTTCATGATCCGTTTCACCGCTGTTAAGTGCGATTCCTTCGGGCATGATTGATACCTTGCGCAAAGGCATACGCTAAACATGATATCCGGCCTACTAGCAGTAAGATAAAGAAGGGATCCGATCATACCTCGATACTTTTTGACTTCAACTTCCTTACCTTTTTCGTCTTTGTCTAGGTGGTCGGACGTGCTCATCGGGGTTGCCATTGCTTTGGCGTTTTCCATTTCGAATCGTTTTAGGAGCTCCTTGCAGTATTTGGTTTGGCAAATAAACGTGCCATCTTTCATTTGCTTGACTTGGAGTCCCAAAAAGAATGTAAGCTCACCCATCATGGACATCTCAAATTCACTTGTCATTAACGTTGAGAATTCCTTGCACAAAGACTCGTTAGTAGCACCAAATATAATATCGTCTACATAAACTTGAGCCAAAAGGATGTTATTGTTTTTACTCTTGATAAAAAGTGTAGTGTCAACCTTTCCCCTTTGGAAACCACTATCCAAAAGAAATTTACTCAAACGTTCGTACCAAGCACGTGGTGCTTGTTTAAGACCGTAGAGCGCTTTCTTGAGTTTGAAGACGTGATCGGGAAACTCAAAGTCCTCAAACCCCGGGGGCTGGTCAACATACACTTCCTCTTGAATAAAACTATTGAGGAAGGCACTCTTAACATCCATTTGATAGAGTTTAAAATCCATAGACGAAGCAAAAGCAAGAAGTAAGCGAATAGCTTCTAAACGTGCTACGGGTGCATAAGTTTCTTCGAAATCAATGCCTTCTTCTTGATTGTAGCCTTTAGCTACGAGCCTAGATTTGTTTCTAGTGATTATTCCATTTTCATCAAGTTTATTACGAAACACCCATTTCGTACCAATAATCGTACGATCATCGGGTCTTGGCACCAATTCCCAAACGTCATTTCGTTTGAATTGGTTTAGCTCCTCTTGCATAGCCAAGGTCCAATGTTCATCGTTTATTGCTTTGGAAATGGTTGTAGGTTCAATTTTAGAAACAAAAGCCATGTGTCCTACGGTTTCCCTAAGTGAGTTAAGAGTACTTACCCCGCGGTTGATGCTGCCGATTACCTGGTCAAGCGGATGGTTCTTGTTTGTTCTCCATGCAATAGGAAGCTCGGTTGCTTCTTCTTCTTCGTGTTCCGCTTGTTCTTCTTCTTCCTCTTGTCTTTCTTCATCACCTTGGTTAGCTTCTTGAGGTATTTCCTCAGTTTGTGGCTGTGTGTTGGTATAAATTCCCGTGTTCTCCTCATCGTCATCAACGTGTATTCTCTCTAATGAATCTGCAAGATCGTTACAAATATCCTTTCTCGCCAAGCGAGGATTATCTTCGGAAAATACAACGTGAGGAGACTCCTCAATAGTCAAGGTGCGTTTATTGAAGACTCTATAGGCCTTGCTACGTAATGAGTAACCCAGAAAAATTCCTTCATCCGACTTGGCATCAAATTTGCCTAAATTGTCTTTGCCATTGTTGTGAATAAAACATTTGCAACCAAAGACTCGAAGATGGGAAAGGTTTGGCTTTCTCCCTTTGTATAGTTCATAGGGCGTTTTCATGAGTATCGGTCGAATGACGGATCGGTTTAACACGTAGCTTGTGGTACTCACGACATCCGCCCAGAAATACTTAGGGATTTTTGCCTCATTGATCATAGTTCTAGCCATCTCTTCGAGACATCTATTTTTAAGTTCCACCACTCCATTTTGTTGTGGTGTACGTGGGGCTGAGAAGTTATGATCAATGCCAAGTTCGTCACACAAATCTGAAAACAGATTTCGTTCGAACTCTCCCCCATGGTCGCTTCTTATGGCTACTATGGTTGTTTCTTTTTCATTTTGAACTTTCTTTAAGAAATTTTTGAAAACATGAAATGCCTCACTTTTATGAGTTAGAAACAAGGTCCATGTAAACCTAGAGTAGTCATCGACAATCACAAACGCAAAGTAATTGCCACCAAAACTTTTCGTTCTAGAAGGACCAAAGAGATCCATGTGCAAAAGTTGAAGCGGTCTAGACGTTGAAACAACGTTTTTAGACTTAAACGAAGCCCGAACTTGCTTCCCCTTTTGACATGCATCACATATGGTGTCTTTTTCAAACTTATGTTTTGGGATGCCAATTACTAAGTCTTGTGAAACCAATTTGTTCAAAAGGTTCATGTTCATATGAGCTACCCTACGGTGCCATAGCCAAGTGTCTTCCTCTTTACTCATGAGGCACTTTGCAAAGCCGGAAGGGGATTTGTCTAAGTTGACCATATAAATGTTATCGATTCTATCACCACGTAGAATGACCTTATTATCACTAAGGCGTTTCACAGTGCATGATTTTGAATCGAAGGTCACACGGTTTCCCTTGTCACATAATTGACTTATGCTCAAGAGATTGTGTTTAAGACCTTTAACAAGAAAGACATTATCTATAGAGGAGTCTTCGGACTTACCTACTGAACCGACGCCAATTATTTTTCCTTTGCTATTGTCTCCAAAGACTACGTTTCCTCCTTTAGCGGGTTTGATTTGTAGGAACTTGGATGCATCTCCGGTCATGTGCTTGGAGCATCCGCTATCAAGGTACCAAAGTACACTTGATGCCTTCAAGCATACCTACAAAGATGGTTTAATAAGATTTAGGTACCCAAGTCTTTTTGGGTCCTTGAGTGTTAGGTGCAAAGTAGTGTGATTCATTTTGTGCCTAATGCCTATGCCTAGTAAAGCAAATGGGAGCTATATGTCCTACCCTATTGCAATAGTGACAAACTACGTTTGGGTTATGCATCCTCCTAGGTTGATAGTAATTGCTAGGGGGCCTAACCGTATTCATCCTGTTTTGAGAAAAACTTGGTTTTTGAAAATTTTCCCTTCTAGGTGTTCTAGGATTATTATGTCTATTTGAAAAATTATTTTTATGCACAGAATTATTTTGATAACTTTTCCTAGGTTGTCTATCATGCACATTTTCATTCCTAGGTTTTTGTCTAGGTTGTCTAGTGTCCCTAGGTTGACTAGATTTTCTATTATCCTGATTTTTAACTTTCTTATGTTGAGCCTTAGGAGGTTTTCTAGATGTTTGCTCAACGTTTTTATCCTTAGATTCATTTTTATCAAAACATATTCCTTCTTTAGAAAAGTTCATGGTGTCTAGAAGTAAATTAAGATCTTTGTGTGGTGTATTAAACTTCTTAACCGTACTCTCAAGTTTTGCAACTTTTTCTTTTAAAGTCTTGCAAGATTCACATTCACTTGAAGAACTTTCTGGTTTGTCAGCACTTCTCTTACCATAAAATTTATTTTCTTGTTTCAACCTTTCATTATCTTTTTCCAATTTGTCAAAATCATTTTTAAGAGTTGAAAGACGTTTTGGTTTTAGAAGCGCTAACAAATTCATCATAAAGCTCGTGAAGTGCTTCTTGCATTTCTTCAAAAGTATAAGAGTCGGAAGAATTGGTACATACCTCTTGAACGTCGTCAGTTTGATCTTCATGCGCCATGAGGTAGAGGTTGGCGGCTTCCTCCTCTTCTTGATCCGTTGACTCATCCCCGGAGTCGCCTCCCCAAGAGATGTAGGCGCATTGCTTTTTGAAGCCAGGTTTGTCCTTGCCGCCTTTGCTTTTTGGACACCTCGGCTTGATGTGGCCTATCTCACCACAACCATAGCACTTCGGGGGCCCGTCGTGCTTTCTTCCTTTTCTTTCAAATTCTTTCTTCATGAATTTGTGGAACTTCTTGATAACGAGTCCGAACTCGTTGTCATCATCGCTTGACTCATCTTCCACGGACTCCTTGGTTGCTTTCAGTGCTATACCCTTCTTCTTTTGTTCATCCAAAGACGGTGTTAGAATAGTAGATTCATAGGTTTTGAGATTACCTCTAAGCCCGTCGATGGTGACATTCGAGACTCCGATGGATTCATAGATTGCGTCTGCCTTTGATCTCCATTCGGGTGTGAGATTTCGCAGGATTTTTCTCACAAGATCCTTGTTGGTGTAAGTCTTCTTGAGTGCATGAAGGTCGTTGATGATTTTTGAGAACCGATCGAACATGTCATCGATCTTTTCGCCTTCCTTCATCCTGAACATCTCGTACTCCTGCGTTAGGAAGTCAATTTTGGCTTCCCGAACTTGGTCCGTACCTTCATATGTGACCTCCAGTTTGTCCCACATTTCTTTTGCAGTGGTGCAGCAAGAAATCTTGCGATAATCATCAGGATTGACGGCACAGTACAGCATATTGATAGCCTTGGCGTAGTTCTCCACCTTTTTGATGTCCTCGGCATCAAATTCGTCCTCGGTCTTTGGGACCGTGGTTTCTCCTACTTTCTTCATTGGAATTTGTTCTCCATTTTTGATGACCAACCATAATTGGAAGTTGGTGGAACGGATGTAGATTCTCATTCGTTCCTTCCAATAGGAATAGTTGGTGCCATCAAAGAGTGGTGGCCTAGACGTAGACTGACCTTCTCCAATTCCTGCATAGAGATTTCTAGAAGAAGAACCCATGATCGCTTACCCTCAAACGGTTAAGTTTGGACGCGAGTTAGGCTCTGATACCAATTGTTAGAATAATAGACCAACGCTAGAGGGGGGGTGAATAGCGTTTGATCGTAGAAATCGCAGGAATTAAAAATTAACGAGAGAAGTAAAGAAAAGAGTAAGAAGCACACCGAATTTTACCCTGGTTCACCATAACTTGTGGCTAATCCAGCCTCCCGAGAGACTCTCTCGAGCTACACTACTATCTCGTTAAGCTTGCGGGTGCTTAACAAACCGTTACAACTTGAGAGTTCAAGTCACACGAACCTCAATGAATCCTTCAAAGGAAACAACCCTTCCTTTGAATCTACCGAGAGAAGTACCTTCTCTCAAAGTGTCTAAGAACACAAATACACTCAAGAACGAGACTCTCTTATAGAGTAGATTATGAGAAAACTAAGTACGCTCAAGAACAACTCAACCTTCACACAAAATGGCTCTAGCAAGCTATGGAAAATGATGATATTTGAGTGCAATGAAAGTATGAATGTTGTGAAGTGAATTGGTGAGAAAAGCAGACCCAAACACCCCTTTTTATAGTGCCAAAATAGGCTCCAACGGACCAATGCATTAAAGGGGTGATTGGCTTGATTTAAGGGATTGAATAAATTTGGGATCTGCAGGATATTGGCTTCCCATCGATGTTTGGAACTTACCCATCGCTGGTAAGCCAATTTTCCTTCAGTTTTGAAGCCAACGGTTACCTACCCATCGATGGGTACAAGCTTCCCATCACTGGGTGGGAGGTTGACTTCCAAACAAGGAAAGAATCAACCTTAAATGACTTCCAACGGTCATGCCTTCCCATCGATGGTTAAGCCTTCCCATCGTTGGGTTCCCATCGATGGGTAAAGCTTCCCATCGCTGGGTAAGGGCATTCTGCCTTGTGATAATATTGGACCAAGGCTTGAACAGCGATGGGTAGAGCTTCCCATCGCTGTTTGGCATGGTTCTGGAAGTTGGTTTGGCTAAGGGGCTACTTACCCATCGATGGGATGTTCTTCCCATCGCTGGGTGGGTGGTTAGCCAAAAACCTATGGTTTTTGCCTTAACCACGGCCTAGCCAACCGATGCAAAAACCGACCGAAAAATCCAAAGTTCTCCAAAATAAAAACCAAGTGTTTAAAACATTTATTTGATGTATTTGGCTAAGAAATCAAGTGAGACACTTTAAAAATCACGTCATTCGGGTAAAAACCACGGCTAGCCAAGTTTACGCCGTTTTGCGTGGTTTTTGTCAAACGACTAAAAGCGAGAGATGGTTTTCAAAGTGTTTTTGTTGGAGAACCGTTTAAACATGCCAAAGAGTGAAAGCAGATCATAAAATGCTGAAAACCACTTGGTTGGTTCGGATGCCAAAAACCAAACCCGACAACCGAAAGCCGAACGCTGGTTTCTGGTTTGGGCGAACACCAAGTGTTTCTAATGACTTAAACAAGTTTAAAACCATTTTTATGATGTAAGAAATGCAATGAGAGTTTTTAGCCTAAAGAGCCAAAGTGTAAAGATTGGGTCGGTCTTGATCACAATAAAGACCGACTCAATACTATGATTAAGGTCTTCGTTCTTGGTCTTCGTTTAGCTCTTGCTCTTATCTTCGTTCTTCGCCTTGTATATTCAATGTTTGACTTGATCACGGCGGTTTGGCATTATCAAAACCTATTACAAAAACGAACACGGCTTTAGTACGAAAACGTGACAAGCCCGTGTTTCAACACATTTCTTCTTCTTCCTCTTCTTCCGACGCACTCGAGCTCCCCCCGTCCAGATAGGGACTGGGGTCGAACTCGGCCAAGGAGCGGCAGGGAGGAGGGAAGCCAAGGTCGGGGAGAGAGAATCCTTTGGGGAGCTGGGCCAGTCTGTCGCGGAAGACCTGTTGGGCGCAGAAGAGTCCGCAATTGAAGGACTTGGTCCCCTCCTTGACCATCCATTGAGCCCCAGGTTCAGTTTTGAGCCAAGCGGCCGTTAGCTCTTCCATTCGCTCCATCGCGACCACCGTGAAGTCAGGAGAGGACTTGAAGGATTCTACCGCTTCCTCTGCATGGCGGACCCGATCGCTCCTCTCCCCTTCCAGCTCGACCACGCGAGCAGAAACAGATTCTACCTCCAAGGACAAGGAGGCCTTGTCTGCCTCAAGGGCGACGCAGCGGTTCTCCTGGGAAGCTTTCTCCACAGCAAGCGCCGCGCAGCGATTTTCTTTCTCCTCCAACTCCCTTGTGAGTCGAGCGACCTCTTCCTGCAGCTCCTTCTGCTTGGCCTCGGCTGCTTTCATCACCTCGTCCGCGGCGGCCTGGCGACCCCGTTTCCGGCCGACCACCTCAATCATCCCCAGCGTAGCCTACGCAGAGGGGTGAGGGTTAGGGGCATAAAGAAAAGGAGTGATGCATAGGAGATCAAGACCAGTACCTGACTGAGCCTCAAAAGGACCATGTTGTCAAGGTCGTCCTCGGAGCTTGCTGAGATATGAGCCTGGTCTTCTGCAGGCAGAGTGATCAGAGTCTCCAGCTGTACGTCCCCTAGGCTTTGGGGCAGGGGAGGGATGCAGAGCCTCGTCGAGCGACCCCCGGTCGCCACCTCGTAGGTCACTGCGGGTGGCGAGGGAGGTCGCTCCAAGGAAATGCCCTGAGACGACCCGACGAGGTCGCCACCCTGCATCACGGGGTGTGGAGGGGATTGGCCAGCCATGGTACCCGGTTCCTGGGTAGCATCTTCTTGGTCCTCTACCACAATTACGGTCGGCTCTCGAGAAGGACCCTCCTCGCGGTGGGATGAAGAACGCTTGCCCTGGCCCTTCGTCTCTCTCTTCCTCTTCCTCCCTGCAGTGAAGCGACTGAGCAGGAGATCGCTGTCCATCTCTTCTCCTGAATCTTGTAATTCCACTGGAAACAAAGGAAATGGTCAGCCTTGGGAAAAGATAAACTAAACATCTGGGCAAAAGAAAAGGTCACCTACCAAAAGGACCACAGTCAAGACCTTCCTCAGGAATGTCCTTCAGCTGGTCAGGCTGATGCCCCCCGGGGATGTCTCTCAGTAGGTCGGGTTTGTGGCGAAGCTCATCCTGAACAAACTCAAACCCCAACCCGGCAAGGGTTTCCTCTGTCACCACCTCTTTAATGTTCACAACTCCCTTATTGCAGAATTGGCGAGTGATGGACAAAAGGGTGGCATCAGGTGGGGGGGCATGGGATGCGACGGAAGGAAGGGCGCCCTGAACCCGTGAAAGGAGATTCGGGCCCCCTCAAAACAAAGACAAAGAAAGGTTTCCAATCTTTGGTTGACCCCTTCTTATCACTAGCAAAGAGTTTACTGGACCTCTGGGAAAGACTGGCATAGGACGCCCAATCTTTATGGCCCTTGGTCAGTTTGAAGGTGAATATGAAATGGTCCAAGGTCGGCTTCACCCCTACATCTTTGCACCGGACCAGGTAACCGGCGATGTACCGGTGAGAGTTGGGGACCAGTTGGCACGGGAGAAGGTCCACCACGTTGAGGAATTCGATCAACAACGGGTGGAGTGGGAAGCGCAGCCCCTTCTTCAAAGACGCCAGATGGACCGTGAAGAACCCCGACGGTGCGTCTAGAGCAGTTTGAGTACTGGTAGGTCTCATGACCTCGATGGCGGGTCCAACCATGTCAGTGGCATCGGCGAACCCCCGGTCAGTAATTTGACAATGGCACAACGCCATGATGTTTTCGTCCAATTCAACCCTTGAGCCCTCATCTACTGGAGTTGAGGAAGGGTATTGCTTCCTCAATCGACGCCGTTTGTGGCCAGGCACGGCCGACGGCGACGGCCGGGGTGATGGAGTGTGGCCGGGGTTACGGTCAGAGGCCGATTGACCGGCTTGGCGAGAATTGGACGATGGGGTAGCCGAATCGGAATCTGAGACAATCATGGCGGCGAGAGAAGGAACTGACCTGGACAGGAAGAAGAACGAGTCGGGTGAGCAGCGGAGTTGCAGACGAACGGTAGTGAAGAAGGCGAAAGAAAGAGATGGCGTCCAGCGGCGGTTTTTAACTGACAACAGGAAGGCGAATCGGCAGGCCATGATTACTTATTTGTGGAGATCGTGCCCAAATGTCGTGCGGAACCCAAGGAACGGCCCGGATCCCCGCTGGAGCGTCCACGTGGACTTTGCAAACTCCCCACTCCTCCACTTGGCCCAGCTGAGGACTGAGGAGTTGGGGGGCTTATGATGGGCCGATAACCAGAGGACGGCCCAAATGAACCATTTAAACAGCTTCGGGTCAAGCACCTGTGAAATACTCAAGCTGGGCCGGCCCAAGGAGCTGGGCCTAGTTAACCTCAGGCCAAGCGCAGCTGACAGAGTCAATCCGGAGAAGGAGACGGAGCAGATTGGCCGTTACGGAGCCGGGAAAAGGGGATCGTGCCCTTGGCGGGATAGACTCCATCGGTTATGCATTACCTTAATTGTTTAGAGCTCATGTATAAATAGAGGGGACTCGAAAGGAGAGAACTCAAGCTAAATCAAGCTAGTAATACACACCCAATTCTCGAATTCTCGTTCTTAATTTTGTTCTTACGATCCGCTCTGTGAACCGGATCATTTGGTGGATTTATTGTCCATCACATACATACATACATACATACATACATACATACATACATACATACATACATACATACATACATACATACATACATACATACATACATACATATATAGACACACGTTTTGGCATTGAATTAAAAAACTAATATATGAGTAAACAAAAAATATTTCCTCTATTTATAAATAAATAATTGATGTTTCACTAAATTTATACTTTATTTGAGTTGTGTCATCACATATTTTAAAATGCTTATAAATAAAAAGTGATTTCATTTTTCTGAAACATTTTACCTAGTATTTAAAATATATATAAACAAAATATTTGTGTGATATGCACTTCATCTCAATTAAATCAATGTGTTTTGAATTTTAGTTAAAAAAACTCTCTATATTTTTAAAAGTATTTGATAAAGAATTTTGTAGTTAAAGAATATTAAAGAGAAATAGCAAGGAATCAACACCAAGCATTGTAGCAGAGATGGTTTGATGCTTGCTCTAAGCGCGGCCTGGCCAAAAAACCGGCCGGTTTTCTCCGGTTTTAGCCGGTTTCTACTGGTTCAATGCTGAAGCCGGTCTAATTGCCCGGACCGGACCGGTTTGATGAGCGGTTCACCGGTTCCTGGTCCGGTCCGGTTTTTAAAACTATGCTCAAAACACATGGGACGGTTATGTGAGAGAACGTAAATTAGACCTTAATCACACACGAGTTCTTCTTTAGTGCATATCAATTTAGTATACCTTTTCACATAAAAATATCATTTTTTATTTTAAAAAATACTTTCTCCGTCCCCAATTTGATTGCAAATTGCGGGTTACGGAGTAAAATTTTCTACTTTTTGAAATCATTTTATTTACAAATTGGTATATCAATAAGATATAAAAATTATATAACAAAAAACTACGTAAGAAATATTACAAAATAAGAAGTGACAAGAATATTTTATTTTATCAAATACTTAATGAAATCGCGTAAACAAACAAAAGTTATTGAGAGGAGAGGAAAAAAATTATAATCTATTTAGGGACAAAGGGAGGAAATGTTTATTTAAGTAATAAAGAAATATTTATTTCGCTCATATATAAGTCTATAGTGAACTTTAGGTCCAACATAGAATTTTCCATGAGAAAACTGGTACTTGCAGAGGTTCTGTGTAAAACTCATCTTATCGTTTTGGCTTCTCCTGCATTTGTCTTTACATAAATCCTGAGTGAAAATCTTCTGAAAGACATACATAAGAGTTCTATCTGTTTGATTTTTAAATCTTAGTTTTTTGTCTACAGCATAATGATTTTTAAACATAAACATAGGTACCAAAACCTTTGTTTTTTGTCTACATCATAATGAAAGTGCACTGAACCTCGCCTCTCAAAGCAAAGTGTGCTAAAATAAATAATCAAGTTACATTAAATAGCACATTTTGAATAGCAAGAAAAGGAAGAGTCCACAAAAAGGAGAGGAAAAACTGGGCCCTACACACAGGTTATCCCTCGGTCATCGGATTATTGGTGAAGGCGGTCGCCCCAAACTAGTGCCGTGGTGTATGCCCGCAAAAAGGAGAGTGTATCCAAGGAAGAAAGTGGTGTTTGTACAACATTGTGTGTGTAAGTATGCCCAAACCAGTTGTGGCTTTTGTGCTGTCTCTACATCCAAAAGTATTACTGTCCAACAAAGTTAAGC
Source organism: Cuscuta australis (assembly GCA_003260385.1). Classification (NCBI taxonomy): domain Eukaryota; kingdom Viridiplantae; phylum Streptophyta; class Magnoliopsida; order Solanales; family Convolvulaceae; genus Cuscuta; species Cuscuta australis. The sequence goes on from NQVE01000148.1 coordinate 604,223, forward strand.
CTGCTGTCAATTCCTTTTAACCTTCTACTTGAAAGTTCTACCTTTGAAGGTAAACAATCAAGACCAAAGACAAGAAAAAGAAGAATAAAAACGTTACCTCGGGGTAACAATTTTGACTGGTCATTGTTTGGTTATTTGTATCTACAACAATTTCACATGATACATTTGCCTGCAATAACAAAAAAGATGAGGCAATAACAAAGTCTTTAATCTGAACTGCATAATGATTTGTGGCAAAAGGCTACTAAGTATCATATATGGACTTTATGTAGGGAAAAAAACAGCAGGGTGGGGGCGCTCAATATTAGAGAAACAGAATAGCAAGATTAAGGCACAATGATGAGAGTTGCACCTTTGGCATAGATAGTAATGTTAAGTCCATGAGACCCTTCTGACTATTGTAATTTTCTAATCCAATCCCACTAGCTTCATTTTGAATCACTCGACCCCGTATAATTATGACTCAGGCATCATACCCCCTCCAACTATTGCAATTGTCACTTGTCACATCCACTCCCCTAGAATTCAATCATTGTACTATCCCTACTTGAATACAAATAAAAATACTGCATACTCAAATTCTTTATTACAATGAAGGAGAAGTGCACTGAGTTCAGTTTAAGCCCTAAATTGATTTGAATGAGCAGAGGGATGGTATTCATCAAAACCCTAATTCAATTTTAGGGTTTGAGCCCATGATCTGATTTTGTTTCCAATAAGCTAGCTAACATTTGGATTAAAAATTCTCAACTCAAATTGGTTCATGTGTATCACTTTTTTTTTAATGTAATCATGTGTATCACTTTATTAACTATTTTTAATGGAATTACAAGGAAGAGTTGATAAACGGTGATATGACGAGGGGATTGAGTGATTGAAAGTTCAAAACAAAAACTTAGAGCATCGAGTGGAACAAAATGAAGTATGAGGAATTACATGAAACAACCACAATAATAGGAGGAATCTCAAGAAATTAACCCTAAAGAATTAAGCTACACAATGCATGCATTCCACACAAAGTAAATACTAAAACCCTAACAGCATTCAGACATGACAAATCAAAGCATATTTTCCCAAGGAAATGCGTAGGACTACCAACCCTAGTGGCAGTGCCTGTAAGGTTAGAATGTTGCTGAAGCCAGACTTCAGAGAATGCAGCACACAGAAAAACATTTATGGTGGCGCATGATGTCCATGATACCATGCATGTCTGTGAAACACATATATTCCTACCATTGTACAAAGAAACCAATACAACAACACAGTTAAATCCCACGAGAAAGATGATATGGTCTGGGGAGGGTGTGTATACGCAGACCTTACCCAGTCCAAAATGTCTGCCCAACTACGCTACTCATATCTCTCCAAATGTTCCTATCTAAGGTCATATCCTTGATAAGGGCCAGAAGTCTTAGGGCATCCCTAATCACCTCCTTCCTATAAAAGAATCAATGAATGGGAATGAAATAAATCAGATTTTCTTAAATGGAAGATTCTATCGATAAATCATGAACGGTGTGATATTAGGAATAATTGATTATTTTTAATCTTTACATAGTTTACATGCTTGCATTAGGCTCTAAAGAAAGGCACATTTGAGGACGTAGCCAATAATCTTGAGTAAAATCATCAGCCTTGCCAAAGGAGCAATAACATCTTTCATGTTCTTTACGCCTTAACTAATACGGTAAGATCTATATAATTATGAGCTTGGATTATTGTATTTATTTTTACTCTTTAAACTTATTTGAAATTCTTCTACCAGGATTTATTGTAAAAGAAAAAGGTAGCACAACAAAAAACCATAGAATTGCAATATATCCATACAGAACCAAAAGTATGTGCTCACTTGAACGGCATAATAGAAAATGGAGAATAACATTAAAAAATGGAGAATGTGCTCACTTGATTTTCAAAAATGAAAAAATAGGGAAAATTAGGGGGGGGAAAATGTAAGTATAACTTAAAAGGAGAACTGCAAACAGTAGGTTCCCCAGAACTCCAGGAGAACAGCCAACAAATCATCATCATGATTTGAGAGTCATGAAAGTGATAGCAAGTTTAAGTAGCATACAAAAAGTAATTCTAACCAAGAGAATGACCCATCTATAGCTATTGACACCATTACTAATAAAATCCACAAGAATGAAAGGATCAGAGTAAACACGTGATGCACCAACATCAAGCCAATCCATAAACCGATAACAGGTCAGGAGTCATTAGGAAATATTATAACACAAATGCATTGATAAAAGCTGCAATAGGAGAAAGCCTCCTTGGTCGAGTGGATGAAAGACCCACTTGGGAGTTCAGAGGAGTTCAAAGGCCGCTCATTTTAAAGGAGTTCATTTGGATTTAAGAATGAGGAGTTTAAATGGGTCTAGTGATGATTGCGTTCAGCTGCCCCAGGGGAGTACCGGATTATAGTTCGAGTTTTACTTCCTAAAACTTAAAAACATAAGCTACAATAGGAAATTAATCAAGAAAATATGACCTATTTTTCAAATATTTGCAGAACTAATTCATTGATCCTCAAGTTTTTCCTTTACAAAAGAATGTAAAAGGATGGGGTTATGGAGCTACCTGCAGAGGAATATCAAACCAGAGCAACCCAAGTAGGCCATCTATCTCAGTAACAGTATCGAAAGAAATAAAGCCCTTGGCAACATCCTCGATTAGGGAAACCACATCGCTGAAGACCTCAACGCCTTCAAGCTCGAGCGTGGCATTGACGTATGAAGAGGCTCTGGCTCTGAGGTGCCCCTTGCCGGACGAGACTTTCCCCAGCTCCTTCCCTTTGTAGCCGATCAATACGGCCAAAGACCTATAATCGACGGAGTAGAAGTCTCTGTTGCGGACCTTCACAGTGAGCTCTAGGGTTATGTCGAAGGAGAGAGGAATCAGGTGAAGTTTGAAGCGTCGGAGGCGGAGGCGGGAGACGGAGACTTGGGGCTCTGAGGGCCATAGGAGGAAGACGGCAACGGCGAGGAGAATGACGACGGAGGCGCAGATGAGGGCGTTGCGGCTGAATAAGGGGCGACGGCGCGGGGAACGCGGTAAAACGATGACGTACTGGGGTTCGGAAGGAAGGAGTTGGTAGGGCGGAAATTGCGCTGGAGACGAGGTTGGAAGCCCCTCGGCAGCAATTTTTGAGGATGCCATATCCTTTTCTTTTTTTCCCCGTCTGAGGAGGGCGAGAGAGGAAGAGTAGTAAAATTTCTTTGACAGAATAGATGGGAAGATTGGGAACTGCTGATGCAGTCATAATACTCTTTTCTCCCTATTTAATTTAAATTAATACACAACATTTTTAATAATTAAAAATTATTTTAGGTAAAATGACTATTTCTAAATTATTGCAGATAGTTACAAAAGACAAATGTATATTGGAGTATGTCTCAATACATGAAGCACGAAGTGCATTAGAAACAATTACTCTATAACCTAGTTTGTTTATACGCGCATAATCCACGTATTATACTTACGTACCTATAATACGCGTATTATACTTACGTATCCGTATGTTTTTTAAAAAATATTTTAAAATGCACATATATTTGATACTATACGTAAAATTATGTATAGTACGTATGAATTGTGATGGTGTAAATTATCGACCGGTATATCGTTTTTAGCCGGGCAAAAACAATAAACTAGTCTAAAAAAATACACCAAAATATAAACACGGCAATTTTGACGTGGAAACTCAAATCGAGAGAAAGTCACGAGCCTTTTTTTGGCGGTACCTTGCCAACGGGGGAAGTTTATTAATATCGGGAGTTGTACATGGTACACGATTTAGGCTAGGAAGCCATTAGTGGAGTTTGAAGCTTCTTTGAAGAAATAAAATATACAATATACAATATTTCTAGAGAGAGAAAGTAGTTTGGGCAGGAGGATAAGAGAAGAAAATGGTCTCCTCAACATTGAGGGCAAATCCTCTTCTTATAGGGGAGGAAGGGAAGCATATTCGGGGAATATTCTCTTATTCCTCTATTTTATTAAACAGGCCCGGTTTGACTGTTCTTCGTAAATAATTGGGAAATGTGGACCGAGCCACGTATTATTTCCCATCAAGAAGTCATCCACTTTTTTTAAGTTGTGAGAATTATCAACTTAAAATAGTAAACAAGTCCTCCGAGTGCTATCTTCAGTATTCGTACTTTGCATTCTTGACCGGTTGATATTGCTAGTCCTCCGAGTCTTCATTAATTCTCTAATTTCTTGAATCAGATATTTTTCCTGCCAAAAATAATATGTACAATACATTTTTATTTTTTGACCGGCCTATGTCGTGCTCAAATAATTATTATCGTTACCGAGGAGCTTGGTGTTAGGGTGATTAAAATACGCGTGAATAAATATCTAACGAGAGCGATGTCAGTTCAATAAAGCAACGATGCTTCGAGTAGTTATACGACATCGGAGTTAGTACGATGAAGCGGCTGTGCTTCAAGTAGTTATTTCGTCGAGCCTGTTGTTAGTACGATGTATTGAGAAATTAGTATATCGAAAAGACTGACGTTACTTAATATGAATTAGGTACGCTGCAGCAACTTTGTTGAAGATCGATGTTAGCCCGGCTAACTGATGCAAACATCTTCATGTCATGTAGAGACCACTTCCGGAGTGCCTTGTTCAAAAGGCCTGAAGAATCGGGCCTCCCCAATAAAAGCTGAGCTGAGACACCGGTGTACCCAATTCGATTGGGTTCAGACTTACGAGAAAATATGTGCAAGACCGGTGTGTATACCATTCTTGGCCTGTCTCGCGCACAAGAATGATATTTACCAGCGTGCCAGGCCGGGCCAGTGTCACATATTTTATATTTTTTTATTATACTGAGCAAGACCGGTGTAGTAACCAGCGTGCCAGGCCAGGCCTGTGTTTCAGTCTTCCTCTTTTTTTTAATTCTGAGCAAGACCGGTGTCGTAACCAGCGTACCAAGCTCGGCTTGTATCTCAGTCTTCCTTCCAAAGTTCAACTGGACAATATTCTTTGAGAATATGTCACAGCTCAATTGTGGGGCCTAATAGCACGTGAACACTGTAGTGAGTGTTTCTCAATAGGTGTATTTCAAAAGTTAATGGAATCAATAGACCCCACCATCCTCAATCTTGCATTATTCCCCCCACGTCACCACTTTGTCCTCTTATTGGTACATGCATTTACTTTAACACCTTTGAATATACTTCGTATAAACATTCTCATTTGTAAGCACTTGGATTTTTCCCAATGCACTTGGATTTTTCCCCATGACCATATGAGGGAATCCACACTTAGCTGTCATGTTGTCTTTGACTGTGATAGATAATCTTGATAATGAACCAATGGCTCTCCTTGCAATAATTAGGGGCCACCAATGGTAGTTAATCCAGAGATGACCGACAATTATTCTCGCCAATCTCGACAACAACGGCTGCAAAATTGAGCAGCGGCGAGAACATCACAACACAAAGAGTGGGCGGGGTCTTCGAAATGCCTGAAAGTTCTAGAGCCTGGGGTCCTGAAAGCTGTGGAGTCGCCGGCTTAATCACTGCAAACTGCAATCGGCAGATCGGCGAAGAGGAGTCCTATAGTTGCAGGTTCCTGGTAGGGCTCTTAGATTTCCAGATCTTGTCGCTTAGGAAGAGGCTGACAAATTCGTAGCAACAGAGGCGTTTTTGGTTCGCCCATTGCCGTCCTTGCCAGCGAATCCACCCCGTGCCGATTCTGGCGCGTGAGAAGGCTGTTGACTCCCGAACCCAGGCGACGATAGTGGAAGGAGTAAGCTCTTCTGGCGGCGACATTTTTGTTTGGTGGTGAACTAGGTTGCACAGAGTCGCTAGCGGAGGGAAGTCGCTGGAGAAACTGGACTTCGCTGAAAACCTGGAAGCTATGAAATCGCCAGTGGTGCTCTGCAATTGGCAGATCAAGGATTCGGATCGGTGATTAGGCGGTGCTCCGATTCCCCTAAAATTTCCGGAACCGTTAAGCTGAGGAATTTAAACCCGTAGATGTGATTTTAGTTCGCTGGATACGTTCCGCGCCGGTGATGAATCTGGTGTGTGAGGTGGAACTTGTTTTCCGATTCAATGCAAGCTAGGTGGTGAATCGGCAGTGGCGAGTGGCTTTTGGGAAGTGGGTTTCATCTCTTACACGATCCGGCATGAGAAGCTTCTCAAATTGAGATTGAGAGTATGAAATGGGGTGGTCTGATATCGTCTGCGAGGTGAATAGCTGCCATTTTCAGATTGATGGTAGATTTAAGCATCTATGTCCATCAGATTAGGATAGACTCTTCCGGCAATTACGCTAAAGTGATTTTAACAAGGGTGTCCATAGCTACTTCATCAACGGCAGTGGCCATGACTACTTCATGAGCGTCAGTGGACAAATTTGAGATGAAGTGGCTCTCAAATCCAATTTGGAGTGCAGGCTCCTAATATGGAACCAGCACTTTTGGATCCAAATTTTACACCAAGGAGCTTCAAAATGCATGGCTGTACGAACTACGAAGTACTCCATAAAAAAAGGACATAGGTTTGAGATTGAATTTTTTTCTCCTCCCTTTGTTGAGGAAAATTAATGAATATAGCAACTTGACTCTTTGCTCGGATCCCACGGTCGGCGCCAAAATTATGGTGTAAATTATCGACCGGTATATCGTTTTTAGCTGGGCAAAAACGATAAACTAGTCTAAAAAAATACACCAAAATATAAACACGGGGATTTTGACGTGGAAACCCAAATTGAGAGAAAACCACGGGCCTTTTTTGGCGGTACCTTGACAACAAGGGAATTTTATTAATATCGTTAGTTGTACATGGTACACAATTTAGGCTAGGAAGCCATTAATGGAGCTTGAAGCTTCTTTGAAGAAAATAAAATATACAATATACAATATTTCTAGAGAGAGAAAGTAGTTTGGGCAGGAGGATAAGAGAGGAAAATGGCCTCCTCAACATTGAGGGCAAACCCTCTTCTTATAGGGGAGGAGGGGAAGCATATTCGGAGAATATTTTCTTATTCCTCTATTTTATTAAACAGGCCCGGTTTGATTGTTCTTCGTAAATAATTGGGAAATGTGGGGAGGGATTTTCTTATTTTATAACACAATACATTAAGGAATTTCTAGGAATTTGCTTAGGGACAAAAACAAATTAGGCTTAATTCAATGTTCCCAACCAACACTACAAGACAAATATTCTTTACTAATCAAATATTTGATTATATTAATCAAATATATTATTAGATGGAATATCAAAATATGTTTTGTATTTTTCCCCTTAGAATTTCGGCCATCTCACATTAAAATACATTACATTTTATTTTGACATCAATAATTATCATATAATTAAAATGATGAAAATAAAAATAATAAATATATATATATATATATATATATATATATATATATATATATATATATATATATATATATATCTATCACAATTATATATTTAATATTACTCCCATTAGTGTAGTATATTACTCCCTTACAAGTCCTAAGTGTGTGACCCTTTAAGTATCCATAACACTGGCAATGATATTAATATAAATTAATGCCTGATGGATACCCGGGAATGGGGGTATCCGGCCCAACAGGAGAGCGGCCCAGCCCAACTTCGCTAAGGCCCACTTAGTTGGATCAAGGCAAAGATAAACGAAGAACCAAGGAAGACCATCCCGGCAGCGATACGCGCTCGGCCCCGGCGGGATCAGTCTTCCTCGGACCACCAGGTCAGTCGTCCTCGGACCACCCCTGGCCGGCCTCCCGCCAAGAGACTTCCGAAGACGGGTTGTACGCTCGGCCCCGGCCTTGGGCAACGGAAGACCAAACCGGGACAAAGGAAGCTGACTAAGTCAAGATCAAGGGGCCCACGATTAGACCTCTGCCATACCTCTGGAAGAGTTTCTATAGCCACCCTACTTGTAACCTACTTTGTATAGCAATCCTAGGGATAATGATATGGTTGGACGCCGCCAGTGAACAACCCAATCTTAGTGAGCCCAGGCCGTTAGACTCTGGACCAACGGTCGGAACCCTATGTTGTAACCTTGCATATAAACCCCCTTCCTTTCCAAAGGAAGGGGGACTTACGTTCTGATTTACGTTCCAACTAGCACAATAATACTCTCAGTTTACTTGACCCCATATTTGTGCACTCTCAACTTAGTTTGATACTCTCCCGCCTAGTCTCCTAGGCCCCCGGGTTCCTTAACCCAACATTGGTGCTCTCGTTGAGAGTGTCGAACACATCAAGCGTGCTCCAATAAAATGGTTGTGTCAAGAAGAGTGACCCGGTCATCTGCCGCCAACACCGGTGGTGGCCTCAAGATGACTGTCACGGCACCGATCGGCGCGTGTCATGATGATCTGGACGTCAGCCTCAATGACGTCGTTAGCAAGAATACCACTGATCTACGCCACTGCATTCCCAGGCGGCGAACGACGAACGCTGGGGGGTCTCAAGCACCTATCCAGCAGGTGCCCACCTAGGGCGCCGGCGTTCTGACTCAACCTTCTCCTAACGAGCTCGTATATGGAGAAGGTGTGATGTTTCCCGGTGACTTCAACTCACCGCTTTTTCAGTTTGGGGAGACCTCCGGTACGAGGACTCCAGGCCTAGACCCTAGCGGTTTCTAGGCCATGATGATGGCGATGATGTTCAATCAACCCATGACTAGTTTCCACATGCCGGTCACGATGCCGCAGCCGACGTTCCAACCCGAAGGACGTCGTGAAATCCAGCAGAACGTGGTGGAAAGCGCAGAGCTTTTCGGCCAACACCTAAAGAACCTGATGACGGACTCCCGCATGAACCCTCCGATGGGGGGACCCGAGAATAAGGAATTCAACCGCTCCCAGCAGCGGGATAACAGCAAGGCCCCGGAGCGTAGGGCCAACAAGAAGCAAACTAGCCGACAAGACAAGGATACGGCAAGCAAGTGCCATGAGCCCCTGAAGGAAGGACAGGGCGAGAGTGAGTCGCACGTGTCTGTGTTCAGCCGGATGTGAGTGCCAGCCACGGAACGGTTGCATGGCCGACAGAATGCCTTCCTGCAGGACGAAGCAAGGAAAATCAGGATGCCCTGGGAGGAACAGTGTGACCGACACAGAGAAGTTCATCCGAAAAGGCCGAGTTCCCGGATCGAGCAGCCCGTCCAGCCTCCGATCTTGAGAGCACCGCCGGGGGTGCCCAACGCGGTGAATGGGGGCGTAGGCAGGTCGGGGGACGAGCTGTAACGCCGTGCAACCCGGTCTAACAGAATTGATTGTTTTAAATAATTAATTACTGTTCCGGACTGGAGTTGGGGAAAATGAAAAGTTCTTAGAAAAATTATTTGATCATATCATTAAATTCGTCTTGACTTCTTGATTTTAGAAACGCAAAAGGATTTCAATTCGGACCCGTTCGGGGGGAAAAGCGCATACCGTTCAGGTCAGATTTTACATAAAGGAGTAGAATAAAGTTTGTAACCCCCAATTACTTCCATGCGCCACCCTTAACCCATTCATTACCATCACCATTATTTCATAATCATTTTTCTACAATTAAAAACCCCATCTCTCCCTTCATTTGTCTTTCCACTTTGTAACTCCCAAGAAGCACACTCACTCTCTCTTCCTCTCCCCTTCATTCGGCCAGACCAGCACCAAGGAGGACCTCCGGTGAAGCTCCGGCGGGTGCAAGGTTGAAGGAGAAGAAGGGCTAGGCCGTTCGTGTGAAGCGTAGTCGTTGTTTGTCCGTTCGTTAGCACCATTTGTTCATCTCGTTCCATCAACCCCTTCGTTTAGAGGTGAGTAGTTGTCCCTCTAATTCTAGAACATTTAGTTATAATCTATGTCGTTATATTCATAGGAATATCATACGCAACCTACGTAGAATCTATGCATGTTCGTAGGTTAACCATCCAACATACGTGAGCCCATGTTATCAAGTTATGTGCTAGTTAATATAAATGTTTTGAAACCTTGTAAGTTCATCGATTTTCTAGCAGGGAAATATAAACATTCGTTTCTTTAAAACTCCCAACGTTTTGATGACAAACAAACAGATATAATGGAAGTCAGTGTGCCTTGATAATTGAGTTACGGAATAGAACAGTCGACTATCAGGCCACGCTGGACTCCTCAGATGATTCAGCACAGCGTGATAATCGATTATCATATGTGTGATAATCGATTCTTGGGTCTGAGTTAGCTTCACCAATAATCGATTATCACATAGGCAATAATCGATTATCAGGGCTCTCTGAACTTAGGACCCTCTGAACAAACCAACTTGATAAACGATTGTCATAGGGTGACAATCGACTATCACAGTCTACGGAACTTTGGGGACAGAAGCTGCACAGCATGATAATCGATTATCAACAGTAGACAATCGATTATCAGCCAGTTATGAACCCAAGGCCGTCATGCGGAACAAATTGTAATCAAACACATATGTATGCATTGAATTTAACTCCCTTCTTTAATCAATGCATTCATTCCGTCATGTTCGTTCTGGACGAATGTTCTAGGTTTTCATCATGTGCATACCGCTGTAGGGAGGACTTCGTGCGCCTACTACAGTGGGCCCGTCCAGGAACCTTTGGGGACCAACGAGTTTTCATAATGTTGGGCTTGTGTGCGTACATAGTAGTCAGGTTACGGCTACTACCTGGTTTTGTTAGTCCACTCGCGATATTTTCGTCGTGCCCGACTCGTTACCGTTCGAGGACGATGACCGGAGTGCAGGGGTGATCCTGTCGAGTGAGACTAAGCCAGGGGTGTCCCTGATAGTTTAAGTCATGCATGAAGTCATGTATCATCATCATGTATGTTCCTTGTTATTTGAAATAGCTTGAACAGGTGAAAACTAAACAGTTAGTAACGTGTGGTCTCCCGTACGTTAAGTACAGGTACTAGTATGTGTATAGCCATATGGGTTATCATTAAATGTTCTTTTGTTAGATTCACTCCTCAGCTTTTGCTGAGCGTGTAGTTGTTTTTGCTACGCGCAGGTAGACATGACGGAGCTGGTGCCAACCCTGAAGAGCAGTGACGATGAGGAGATGGGCGGCGATCGGACGAACTCATATTTCTACTAATTACTTGATTGATTATTTGGGCATGAACCCACCCTTGTCGTTATTTAATTTGGACAGAACTTACGTATTTACTTCCGCAATTACTCTGCACTTTTATTACACACGTCTTGGGAGTAACTCCCTGGCATTTATTTTTCTAATTAAAACCCAACCGTTTTCTTATTAAATAATCATTAATGTTTTCGTGACGGATGGTTCTCGGACTGTCCATGTAACCCTACCGGTCCGTCGGGTCGTGGGTGAACTGGCTCCACGGAAGGCGGGTGTTACACGAGCGCCTCGATTTTCTCTTGCAGAGGCTTGACGCCTTAGAGAAAAGAAGCGGGCCGGGGCACGTGGCCGAACTTGTGTTCAGACTCCGTTCTCCTTTCTCGGAGAGGATTCTGAGGGCACCTTTGCCGAGTAGCTTCTAGATGCCACCAATACTGAGGTACGACGGAACTGCCGACCCGCAGGAGCATTTCAACCAGTACCAAACCCTCATGAACGTGGTGACGTTCTCTAAGGAGGTCCTTTGCAGATCGTTCCCCACCGCTCTCAACGGGTTGGCGTTTGAGTGGTTCAATGAACTGCCTGAGGGGAAGATTCATTCCTGGGAAGATTTGGCGCGTAGGCTCCTAGTGCACTTCGCCGGAAACAGGAAGAAGAAGCTGCATTTCTCACACCTCCTATCGGTTAGACAGAGGCCGGACGAGCCATTGAGGGAATTCCTAGCGAGGTGGAAACTGGAGACCACCAGAGTTTATGGAGCAGATGACAAAACCAGGTTGTCCACTTTCCATCTGGTTCTACGATCGGGTGACTTCTCCAAGTGCCTAGCTTTAATTTGGAGAAGCCGAGGGAGTATGCCATCGCGCTAGCCATGGCAGAGGACGAAGCCGAAGCAGAAGAGTTGGAGGCAAACAAGAAGAAAGAGGAGGCAGGAAGACTTGGGCCCGTTTTGACGGCGGCAAAGCCTCCGGCGAGGAAGGTCACCATTGACAAGCGGCCACATCTGCCAGTCGGACACCGTTTTCGAAAGGGCAGAGACCCGCGTGACCGACGGTCTCTCGGAAAAGACATGTACGAAGAAGGGGCCGAGGGCAGGAAACCTTATCCCCCCAGGGGTCCCAAGCTGTTATTCCCAGATGAACTCACACCTCTTACACACCCCATCAGGCCATCCTATATTTCGCCGAGCATCAAGGCTTGGTGGAATATGACCCGAGATTTCCTCCGATTTGCACTGTGGGTGAGGGTCCTTATTGCAGGTTTCACAGAGCGGCTGGCCATGACACGGACGCATGCAAAGTCCTCAAGAGGGAGATCGAGAACTTGATCCAGGCCGGATACCTGAGGCAATTCGTCAAAAAGAATAACACATGGCGCAAAGACGATGGAAAGAAAAATACGGACAACCGAGGGAAGAAACCGGCGGGAACTCAGCAGAAGAAAAGGAAGGAGATAGGCCTTCCGAGTGACGAGGAAGAAGAAGCTAACCTTAGGCAGAAGAGGGTTGAAGAGAGCCGAATGATCTACGGTGGTAACACCAGAGGGGACAGCGCCGAGCAAAGGAAGAAATGGGTGCACTCGGCCTACGTCAGGGACATTTGCAGTGCACCTGGACTGTCAAAGGTCACGAAGACAGAGCCCCTCCTGTTCGGTCCCAAGGACCTACTGAGATCCCGTCTCCACTCAGAGACACCCTGGTCGTCAAGTGCGAGATCAACGAGGTGGTAATCCACTGTTCTTACGTTGATAACGGGAGCTCGGTCAACATCATGTATGTGAAGACATTTGAGGAATTGGGATTGAAGAAAGAGCTTCTGAAAAGAGTAAGGACCCCCTTGTCCGGATTCACAGGAGACATCATCGATTCAGAGGGCGTGACCGAGGGGATGGTCACCTTTGGTGATGGGGAGCATGAGAAGACCATTCCGGTCGAGTTCATGGTGGCGCGACTCCTTGGATCCCACAACTTGATACTAGGTCGGCCTGCACTGGAAGACCTCGATTCTGTGACGTCTGTAAAAATATCTATGCATGAAGTTCCCGACTGATTCGGGAGAAGGAGTGTGCAGAGGAAACTAGAAACTTGCCCGGCTCTGCTACCAAAAGCAGACAAAGAATATGGATGCCCAGGACTTGAGAGTGGAAAGCATTGCCACGACACTCTTGAAGGAAGAGGAAGGACGTGCTCGAGCCGAGCCGGCCAAGGAAACAGAAGATGTGGTGATAATGGAGGATCAACAGGAGAAGAAGATCAAGCTCGGTATCAACATCGGTGCCGAGCTTCGGTCAAAAATCATTCAGGTACTCAGAGAGAACTTCGTGGCGTTCGCATGGAGTGTCGAGGACATGCCCAAACTCAGCAAGTCTCTAATCACCCATCGCCTCGCGGTGGGAGCAGACGTGGAACGTATAACACAGAGGAGGCGACACCTGGCAAAACCGGAGGGATTTCGTGAAGAAGGAAGTGGACATGCTTCAAGCCGCGGGGCATGTCAAGGAGATAAAATATCCCACCTAGCTGGCCAACGTCGTGCTGGCGCCGAAGGGGCAGACGTTCAGGATGTGTGTGGATTACACTGACGTGAACCGAGCTTGTCCTATGGACCCCTTCCCCTTGCCTAACATCGATTGGATGATCGACGAAACGGCCGGGTGCGAGGTAATGTCTTTCATGGATGCGTTCAGAGGGTATCATCAGGTGTTCATACACGAGGAGGATGCTGAGAAGACGACGTTCCTCACCCCAGAGGGGGTGTATTGCTATTTGGTGATGGCATTCGGATTGAAGAACATCGGAGCCACATACACAAGGATGGTCAGCCGAGTTTTCCACTCGGTCTTGAGGAAGATGATGGCAGCATACGTGGATGATATGATCGTCAAGAGCAAGCAGTCCTCCGACCATGCGGAGGACCTTTCCTAGGTTTTTCCCATTATGCGCAAGTTCAATTTATGCCTTAACCCCAAAAAATGTACATTTGGTGTAGAAGGTGGCAAATTCCTAGGCTATCTCGTTAGCCGACGAGGTATTGAGCCCAACCCGGAGAAGGTCAAGGCGATCCTGGATATGGAGGCCCCCCGCTCCATAAAGGAAGTACAACAATTGACGGGAAATTGAAGAAGGTCCCCTTCTTCGGTACGTTGAAGAAGGTCCCAAAGTTCTCGTGGACGCCTGAATGGCAAACGGAGTTCGAAGAATTGAAGAAGTATTTACTAACCCCGCAGGTGTTGGCGATGCCGGTCAAGGGCGAGAAGCTGTACCTCTATTTGGGTGTCAGCCCTAGGGCTATAAGCTCTGTCTTGTTACGAGAGGAGGGGGACACTCAACGCCCCATCTATTATGTCAGCAGAACCTTGAGGGATGCCAAGCTCAAATACTCGGTGGTAGAGAAAACAGTCCTGGCTGTCGTCAACACGGTCAAGAAGCTGAACCATTATTTTCAAGCCCACGAAGTGGAGGTGAGGAGTCATCAGCCTTTGAGCATCATCATCCGGAATCTGACCGCCTCTAATAGGGTCATCAAGTGGTCTGTCTATCTAAGCCAATATCAGATAGAAATGAAGTCGAGGACAGTGATCAAGGCCCAGGCCTTGGCCGATTTCATGGTGGAATGCATGGCGCGAGACAACAATCCCATGCCCCTGGCCGAGCAGGGGGAGTGGTAGACCTTGTCCCTTGATGGATCATCAGCCGGAAAGGCTTGTGGTGAGGGCGTAGTAATCCAATCACCTGAGGGATTCCGCTCATACCACGCAATAAAATTCCAGTTCAAGGTGTCCAACAATGAAGCAGAGTACGAAGCATTGCTGAGCGGTTTGAGGATCATCCTCAACCTAAAAGCCGAGCACGTTAGGATCAGGTGCGATTAGCGTCTGGTCGTCAGTCAGATCAAGGGTGAGTTTGACACCAAGGAAGAGCGGATGCGCTTGTACAAGGAGGCAGCCCTGGAATTGCTCAAGACCCTCAAAGGATACGAGCTGGTGCAAATCCCTAGGGCGGAGAACACCGAGGCCGACATCCTCTCCAAGCTGAGCAATGATAGCCCTGAGCACATCTCCAAGATGGCTCATGTTGAAGTCTGGGATCTCCAACCATTCATGCGCAGCTCATATCTGTTATCACTAAGGAAACCAACGGCTGGATCACGGAGTTGATCCGATACAAAAAGGATGGGATCCTTCCCAATGGAGAGACGGCGGCCCGTTTGATCAAACAAAGGGCGCCAACATATGTCATTAACAATGGCCGACTGTACAAGAGATCGTACAACAACACACTGTTGTGATGCGTGGACGAAGCCAGAGCGGGGCAGATCATGGAAGAAGTCCACGAGGGGGTATGCGCAGCACACCAAGGTCCTTTTTCCATGGCCAGACGCATAGTCTTGCAGGGATACTTCTGGCCAACCATGGTGAAGGACTGTGCCAGACGCGCTAAGCACTGCAAAGTGTGCCAGATTTTTCCAAACATCCCAGGAAGACCAGTAACGAATTACCATCGCATCAGCTCGTCAATTCCCTTCGCTCATTGGGGGATAGACCTGATAGGTCTGATGTCGAGGGCACCTGGAAACTTCTGATGGATCATTGTGGTCATCGATTACTTCACAAAGTGGATAGAGGCCGAGCCCCTAGTGGGAGGAACCTCGGAGCAATGCACAAAATTTGTGAGCAACAACATACTCTGCTGATATGGTGTCCCAAAGCAGATCACTACAGATAACGAGACCCAATTCGAGGCTAGAGATTTCAATGAACTTTTGCAAGATTGGAAGATAAGACACACCTACACTTCTGTGGCTTACCCGCAAGGGAACAACCAAGTGGAAAATGCCAATCGGACGATCATGGATGGGATCAAGAAGAGACTTGAGTCCTACAAAGGAGCATGGGTGGACCAACTCCCCAACGTACTATGGGCGTACCGCACCACTCCGAGGAGGGCGACGGGAGAGACACCGTTCTCCATGTGCTATGGCCTAGAGGCGAGGGCGCCCTCGGATGTGTTCTTTCCAACCTGGAGGGAGGAAAACTACGAATCTTAGGAAAACGAAGAAACCATGACATCCGACCTTCATTTTGTTGAAGAGCGTAGGGAGCGAGCTTTCCTCAGAGCAGAGAATTACCAGAGGCAGGTCAAAGAGTATTACGACCGCAAGGTCAGAGCAAGGGAATTCTGAGTAGGGGACTTGGTGCTCAGAAAGAGGGAAGCTAGTCAGCCCACAAAAGGGGGAAAGTTTGCCAAAAGCTATGAAGGACCATACAAGGTCACAGCCGTGCTCAGGCCAGGCACTTACAAGCTCTCCACGCTTGAAGGTCGCAAACTCGGCAGGCACTGGAACATGCACAATCTTATTTCCTTCTACATGTAATGCATTGAGAACCGTAACCAGTCGGCCTCGGTAGCTTAAAAAAATATTTTTTAATGAAATTCCCGCTTCCATGCAAATTCAACTTTGCTTCATGCAATTTATTGTGTTGCTTAGCGACACCGGGCTCCCACACCACGTTTTGGCCTCACGCGGTCTTTCGCTTTACGCGAACAAAGTCCCTCTGTGCTCCCACACACAACACGAGAATTAGAATTGACCGTCTCGCCACTTCACAATGTCTATTGTCAAGTGTCCCTTCAGGGGGGGAGCCCATCCGCACGGTTTAACCCGGGGAATCGGCGCTCTGAACGAGACGAAGAACAAGGTCCGAATGTGCACAACTTGTTATTAGCACGGAGGGCAGCGCAAGGTCCTGCTTAGGACGGAAAACTTGCAATACTGCTTAGGATGTCTTCCACGACACTTAGTTCTGCTGAGGACACACCATTCTCCGCCCTACCGAGGGTGTGAGCGCAGCAAGACCCTTTGGGGTGCAAAAAAAAAAAGAGAAGAAAAGAAGAAGAAAAACAAAACATACAAGCAATTTCATTACATAAAATACGCTAAAAGGCGACAATACATTATCATTTAAGCACGAGAATGTGCAGCACTATTTCCCGAATGGTCAAAGTACACACCCATTTTTTTGGAAAAAGAAGAGTCTACGGAGGATGCGTCATGATCAGTCACTGGATTCGCTTTGAGGGTTGTGTTGGCAGTTTTCTTACGATGAGTACAGCGAAAGGCTTCAAGATAAGCACGCACGTTGGTACCCACCTTGCGCACCAAACTGCCAGATCTCTTTGAAACCTCTGCCGTATCAGGTTCTTGACGGAGAGGGCCTTGGACAGATTATTCACTCAAGGAAGGAAGATCGGGATTAACGCATTTCCCCACCGCAGTCGGAGCGGTGGCGAAGCTGGGAGAGATAGAACTTGCCATGAGAAACAAACATGGCGGAGTTCCCTGAATAAAAGATGTTCCCTCTTCGAGAGAAGGGGTGCCGGGACCTAACTCCATATCGCAAAAGAGCAAGTAGAGAAACAAGCTATGCATTATATTTATAATAGAAACAAGGCATTCATTGCATACAAAGTAAAACTCCATTACAAGGTATTCTCGAAAGCTACAACATTTATTACATTACACGCCCTATATACTACAGTTGCAGCACCGGCAACATTTATTACACAGCGGCACTGAGAAAGGAAAAGACCCAAGATGCTCCACCTCCCAATGGACCTCCTTTTTCCCTGGTCTGGAAATATATTGGTAGGTACATGTACTCCGTCCTAAGGCCCCATGGACTTTAAGATGAGCAAAGCCCGGGCACCGAAGGACGTGAATGGCCCTTGTCTTGCAAACCTCCATGGGCAGATATACAGGGAAGGGGCATGGAAGGGATATCTAGGAAGAGCCGACGGACTCTTCCGGGTGATGGTCACCCACAGGGATGGCATCAGCAGCTGGCTCCGCGACCTCAACCGGAGGTGCGGGCCGTTGAGGGACCCCGTGAAGGTAATTCACGAGTCTTTGCAGACGTTCGATGCGCCTTTGTAACCTCTTTGCCCAGTGCCACCAAGAGCATGTGCGCGATTCGGCATCCTCCGGCGCAGAAGGAGGGGGACGACGGACGACCTTCGATTGAGAGACGATGGGACAGTCTCTTTGGAGTTATTGGAAGCCATGGAAATGTAAACAGAATTGGCGCAGGGAAGAGATGGTTGCACAACACAAGCAGAGGGTCAATTTATAGGCCCGAAAACAAAGGGATAAGGCAGGTGAACAGTCGCGGTGGTTGGAATGGGAACTATTTGCAATGACACGTGGGTGAAA